>JANJXV010000898.1:0-281453 GCA_024803745.1 Megascapheus bottae
AATAGAGGAGTGTGAAGTCATAGAATGGAGGTGAGTGTAGTCACAGATTCGAGGTCTGTGAAGTCATAGAATGGAGCTGTGTGATGCCAGAATTGAGGAGTGTGAAGTCCTAGAATGGACGTGTGTGAACTCATAGAATGGAGGTGTGTGACGTCACAATGGAAGTGTGTGAAGTCACAGAATGGAGGTGTGTGAAGTCATATATTGGAGGTGTGTGAAGTCAGAATGGAGGTGTGTGAAGTCACAGAATGGAGGTGTGTGAACTCAGAATGGAGGTGTTTGAAGTCATAGATGGAGGTGTGTGAAGTCACAGTATGGAGGTGTGTGAAATCATAGAATGGAATTTTGTGAATTCACAGAATGGAGCTGTGTGAAGTCAGAATGGAGGTGTGTGAAGTCATAGAATGGAGGTGTGTGAAGTGACAGAATGGATGTGTGTGAATTCACAGAATGGAGGTGTGAGAAGTCACAGAATGGAGGTGTGTGAAGTCATACAATGAAGGTGTATGAAGTCATAGAATGGAGGTGTGTGAAGTCACAGAAGGGAGGTGTGTGAAGTCATAGAATGGAGTTGGGTGAAGTCACAGAATGGAGGTTTGTGAAGTCATAGAATGGAGGTATGTGAAGTCAAATTGGAGGGGTGTTAAGTCGGAGAATGAAGATGTGTGAAGTCACAGAATGGAGGTGGGTGAAGTCACAATGCAGGTGTGTGAAGTCATAGAATGGAGTTGTGTGAACTCAGAAAGGAGGTGTGTGATGTCACAGAATAGAGGTGTGTGAAGTCACAGAATGGAGGTGTGGGAAGTAACAGAATGGAGGTGTGTGAAGTCACAGAATGGAAGTGGGTGAACTCACAATGGAGGTGTGTGAAGTCACAGAAGGGAATTGTGTGAAGTCAGAAGGGAGGTGTGTGAAGTCACAGAATTGAGGTGTGTGAACTCAGAACGGAGGTGTGTGAAGTCACAGAATCTAGGTGTGTGAAGTCATAGAATTGAGGTGTGTGAAGTCATAGAATGGAGGTGTGCGAAGTCATAGAATGGAGGTGTGTGAAGTCAGAGAATGGAGGTGTGTGAAGTCAGAACGGAGGTATGAAGTCATAGAATAGAGGTGGATGAAGTCATAGAAAGGAGTTGTGGGAAGTCATAGAACAGAGGAGTGTGAAGTCATAGAATGGAGGTGAGTGAAGTCACAGATTCGAGGTCTGTGAAGTCATAGAATGGAGCTGTGTGATGCCAGAATTGAGGAGTGTGAAGTCCTAGAATGGACGTGTGTGAACTCATAGAATGGAGGTGTGTGACGTCACAATGGAAGTGTGTGAAGTCACAGAATGGAGGTGTGTGAAGTCATATATTGGAGGTGTGTGAAGTCAGAATGGAGGTGTGTGAAGTCACAGAATGGAGGTGTGTGAACTCAGAATGGAGGTGTTTGAAGTCATGGATGAAGGTGTGTGAAGTCACAGTATGGAGGTGTGTGAAATCATAGAATGGAATTTTGTGAATTCACAGAATGGAGCTGTGTGAAGTCAGAATGGAGGAGTGTGAAGTCATAGAATGGAGGTGTGTGAAGTCAGAATGGAGGTGTGTGAACTCATAGATTGGACGTGTGTGAAGTCACAATGGAGGTGTGTGAAGACATAGAATGGAGGTGTGTGAAGTCACAGAATGGAGGTGTGTGAAGTCATAAAATGGAGGTGTGTGAAGTCATAGAATGGAGGTGTGTGAAGTCATAGAATGGATGTTTCTGAAGTAAGAATGAAGGTGTGTGAAGTCATAGAATGGAGGTGTGTGAAGTCAAAATGGTGGTGTGTGAACTCATAGAATGGAGGTGTGTGAAGTCACAGAATGTAGGTGTGTGAAGTCAGAATGGAGGTGTGAAGTCATAGAATGGGGGTGGGTGAAGTCATGGAAAGGAGGTGTGGGAAGTCATAGAATGGAGAAGTGTGAAGTCATAGAGTGGAGGTGAGTGAAGTCACATATTCAAAGTCTGTGAAGTCATAGAATGGAGGTTTGTGAAGTCAGAATGGAGGTGTGTGAACTCATAGAATGGAGGTGTGTGAAGTCACAATGAAGGTGTGTGAAGTCATAGAATGGAGGTATTTGAAGTCAGAATGGAGGTGTGTGAACTCATAGAATGGAGGTGTGTGAAGTCACAATGGAGGTGTGTGAAGACACAGAATTGAGGTGTGTGAACTCAGAACGGAGGTGTGTGAAGTCACAGAATCTAGGTGTGTGAAGTCATAAAATTGAGGTGTGTGAAGTCATAGAATGGAGGTGTGTGAGGTCATAGAATGGATGTTTCTGAAGTAAGAATGAAGGTGTGTGAAGTCATAGAATGGAGGTGTGCGAAGTCATAGAATGGAGGTTTGTGAAGTCAGAGAATGGAGGTGTGTGAAGTCAGAATGGAGGTGTGAAGTCACAGAATAAAGGTGGATGAAGTCATAGAAAGGAGTTGTGGGAAGTCATAGAATAGAGGAGTGTGAAGTCATAGAATGGAGGTGAGTGTAGTCACAGATTCGAGGTCTGTGAAGTCATAGAATGGAGCTGTGTGATGCCAGAATTGAGGAGTGTGAAGTCCTAGAATGGACGTGTGTGAACTCATAGAATGGAGGTGTGTGACGTCACAATGGAAGTGTGTGAAGTCACAGAATGGAGGTGTGTGAAGTCATGTATTGGAGGTGTGTGAAGTCAGAATGGAGGTGTGTGAAGTCACAGAATGGAGGTGTGTGAACTCAGAATGGAGGTGTTTGAAGTCATAAATGGAGGTGTGTGAAGTCACAGTATGGAGGTGTGTGAAATCATAGAATGGAATTTTGTGAATTCACAGAATGGAGCTGTGTGAAGTCAGAATGGAGGTGTGTGAAGTCATAGAATGGAGGTGTGTGAAGTGACAGAATGGATGTGTGTGAATTCACAGAATGGAGGTGTGAGAAGTCACAGAATGGAGGTGTTTGAAGTCATACAATGAAGGTGTATGAAGTCATAGAATGGAGGTGTGTGAAGTCACAGAAGGGAGGTGTGTGAAGTCATAGAATGGAGTTGGGTGAAGTCACAGAATGGAGGTTTGTGAAGTCATAGAATGGAGGTATGTGAAGTCAAATTGGAGGGGTGTGAAGTCGGAGAATGAAGATGTGTGAAGTCACAGAATGGAGGTGGGTGAAGTCACAATGCAGGTGTGTGAAGTCATAGAATGGAGTTGTGTGAACTCAGAAAGGAGGTGTGTGAAGTCACAGAATAGAGGTGTGTGAAGTCACAGAATGGAGGTGTGGGAAGTAACAGAATGGAGGTGTGTGAAGTCACAGAATGGAAGTGGGTGAACTCACAATGGAGGTGTGTGAAGTCACAGAAGGGAATTGTGTGAAGTCAGAAGGGAGGTGTGTGAAGTCACAGAATTGAGGTGTGTGAACTCAGAACGGAGGTGTGTGAAGTCACAGAATCTAGGTGTGTGAAGTCATAGAATTGAGGTGTGTGAAGTCATAGAATGGAGGTGTGTGAAGTCATAGAATGGAGGTGTGTGAAGTCAGAGAATGGAGGTGTGTGAAGTCAGAACGGAGGTATGAAGTCATAGAATAGAGGTGGATGAAGTCATAGAAAGGAGTTGTGGGAAGTCATAGAACAGAGGAGTGTGAAGTCATAGAATGGAGGTGAGTGAAGTCACAGATTCGAGGTCTGTGAAGTCATAGAATGGAGCTGTGTGATGCCAGAATTGAGGAGTGTGAAGTCCTAGAATGGACGTGTGTGAACTCATAGAATGGAGGTGTGTGACGTCACAATGGAAGTGTGTGAAGTCACAGAATGGAGGTGTGTGAAGTCATATATTGGAGGTGTGTGAAGTCAGAATGGAGGTGTGTGAAGTCACAGAATGGAGGTGTGTGAACTCAGAATGGAGGTGTTTGAAGTCATGGATGAAGGTGTGTGAAGTCACAGTATGGAGGTGTGTGAAATCATAGAATGGAATTTTGTGAATTCACAGAATGGAGCTGTGTGAAGTCAGAATGGAGGAGTGTGAAGTCATAGAATGGAGGTGTGTGAAGTCAGAATGGAGGTGTGTGAACTCATAGATTGGACGTGTGTGAAGTCACAATGGAGGTGTGTGAAGACATAGAATGGAGGTGTGTGAAGTCACAGAATGGAGGTGTGTGAAGTCATAAAATGGAGGTGTGTGAAGTCATAGAATGGAGGTGTGTGAAATCATAGAATGGATGTTTCTGAAGTAAGAATGAAGGTGTGTGAAGTCATAGAATGGAGGTGTGTGAAGTCAAAATGGTGGTGTGTGAACTCATAGAATGGAGGTGTGTGAAGTCACAGAATGTAGGTGTGTGAAGTCAGAATGGAGGTGTGAAGTCATAGAATGGGGGTGGGTGAAGTCATGGAAAGGAGGTGTGGGAAGTCATAGAATGGAGAAGTGTGAAGTCATAGAGTGGAGGTGAGTGAAGTCACATATTCAAAGTCTGTGAAGTCATAGAATGGAGGTTTGTGAAGTCAGAATGGAGGTGTGTGAACTCATAGAATGGAGGTGTGTGAAGTCACAATGAAGGTGTGTGAAGTCATAGAATGGAGGTATTTGAAGTCAGAATGGAGGTGTGTGAACTCATAGAATGGAGGTGTGTGAAGTCACAATGGAGGTGTGTGAAGACACAGAATTGAGGTGTGTGAACTCAGAACGGAGGTGTGTGAAGTCACAGAATCTAGGTGTGTGAAGTCATAAAATTGAGGTGTGTGAAGTCATAGAATGGAGGTGTGTGAGGTCATAGAATGGATGTTTCTGAAGTAAGAATGAAGGTGTGTGAAGTCATAGAATGGAGGTGTGCGAAGTCATAGAATGGAGGTTTGTGAAGTCAGAGAATGGAGGTGTGTGAAGTCAGAATGGAGGTGTGAAGTCACAGAATAGAGGTGGATGAAGTCATAGAAAGGAGTTGTGGGAAGTCATAGAATAGAGGAGTGTGAAGTCATAGAATGGAGGTGAGTGTAGTCACAGATTCGAGGTCTGTGAAGTCATAGAATGGAGCTGTGTGATGCCAGAATTGAGGAGTGTGAAGTCCTAGAATGGACGTGTGTGAACTCATAGAATGGAGGTGTGTGACGTCACAATGGAAGTGTGTGAAGTCACAGAATGGAGGTGTGTGAAGTCATATATTGGAGGTGTGTGAAGTCAGAATGGAGGTGTGTGAAGTCACAGAATGGAGGTGTGTGAACTCAGAATGGAGGTGTTTGAAGTCATAAATGGAGGTGTGTGAAGTCACAGTATGGAGGTGTGTGAAATCATAGAATGGAATTTTGTGAATTCACAGAATGGAGCTGTGTGAAGTCAGAATGGAGGTGTGTGAAGTCATAGAATGGAGGTGTGTGAAGTGACAGAATGGATGTGTGTGAATTCACAGAATGGAGGTGTGAGAAGTCACAGAATGGAGGTGTGTGAAGTCATACAATGAAGGTGTATGAAGTCATAGAATGGAGGTGTGTGAAGTCACAGAAGGGAGGTGTGTGAAGTCATAGAATGGAGTTGGGTGAAGTCACAGAATGGAGGTTTGTGAAGTCATAGAATGGAGGTATGTGAAGTCAAATTGGAGGGGTGTGAAGTCGGAGAATGAAGATGTGTGAAGTCACAGAATGGAGGTGGGTGAAGTCACAATGCAGGTGTGTGAAGTCATAGAATGGAGTTGTGTGAACTCAGAAAGGAGGTGTGTGAAGTCACAGAATAGAGGTGTGTGAAGTCACAGAATGGAGGTGTGGGAAGTAACAGAATGGAGGTGTGTGAAGTCACAGAATGGAAGTGGGTGAACTCACAATGGAGGTGTGTGAAGTCACAGAAGGGAATTGTGTGAAGTCAGAAGGGAGGTGTGTGAAGTCACAGAATTGAGGTGTGTGAACTCAGAACGGAGGTGTGTGAAGTCACAGAATCTAGGTGTGTGAAGTCATAGAATTGAGGTGTGTGAAGTCATAGAATGGAGGTGTGTGAAGTCATAGAATGGAGGTGTGTGAAGTCAGAGAATGGAGGTGTGTGAAGTCAGAACGGAGGTATGAAGTCATAGAATAGAGGTGGATGAAGTCATAGAAAGGAGTTGTGGGAAGTCATAGAACAGAGGAGTGTGAAGTCATAGAATGGAGGTGAGTGAAGTCACAGATTCGAGGTCTGTGAAGTCATAGAATGGAGCTGTGTGATGCCAGAATTGAGGAGTGTGAAGTCCTAGAATGGACGTGTGTGAACTCATAGAATGGAGGTGTGTGACGTCACAATGGAAGTGTGTGAAGTCACAGAATGGAGGTGTGTGAAGTCATATATTGGAGGTGTGTGAAGTCAGAATGGAGGTGTGTGAAGTCACAGAATGGAGGTGTGTGAACTCAGAATGGAGGTGTTTGAAGTCATGGATGAAGGTGTGTGAAGTCACAGTATGGAGGTGTGTGAAATCATAGAATGGAATTTTGTGAATTCACAGAATGGAGCTGTGTGAAGTCAGAATGGAGGAGTGTGAAGTCATAGAATGGAGGTGTGTGAAGTCAGAATGGAGGTGTGTGAACTCATAGATTGGACGTGTGTGAAGTCACAATGGAGGTGTGTGAAGACATAGAATGGAGGTGTGTGAAGTCACAGAATGGAGGTGTGTGAAGTCATAAAATGGAGGTGTGTGAAGTCATAGAATGGAGGTGTGTGAAGTCATAGAATGGATGTTTCTGAAGTAAGAATGAAGGTGTGTGAAGTCATAGAATGGAGGTGTGTGAAGTCAAAATGGTGGTGTGTGAACTCATAGAATGGAGGTGTGTGAAGTCACAGAATGTAGGTGTGTGAAGTCAGAATGGAGGTGTGAAGTCATAGAATGGGGGTGGGTGAAGTCATGGAAAGGAGGTGTGGGAAGTCATAGAATGGAGAAGTGTGAAGTCATAGAGTGGAGGTGAGTGAAGTCACATATTCAAAGTCTGTGAAGTCATAGAATGGAGGTTTGTGAAGTCAGAATGGAGGTGTGTGAACTCATAGAATGGAGGTGTGTGAAGTCACAATGAAGGTGTGTGAAGTCATAGAATGGAGGTATTTGAAGTCAGAATGGAGGTGTGTGAACTCATAGAATGGAGGTGTGTGAAGTCACAATGGAGGTGTGTGAAGTCACAGAATGGAGGTGTGTGAAGTCACAGAATGGAGGTGTGTGAAGTCAGGGAATGGTGGTGTGTGAAGTCACAGAATGGAGGTGTGTGAAGTCATAGAATGGAGGTATTTGAAGTCAGAATGGAGGTGTGTGAACTCATAGAATGGAGGTGTGTGAAGTCACAATGGAGGTGTGTGAAGTCACAGAATGGAGGTGTGTGAAGTCACAGAATGGAGGTGTGTGAAGTCAGGGAATGGTGGTGTGTGAAGTCACAGAATGGAGGTGTGTGAAGTCACGGAATGGAGCTGTGTGAAGTCACAGAATGGAGGTGTGTGAACTCAGAATGGAGATGTGAGAAATCACAGAATGGAGGTGTGTGAAGTCATAGAATGGAAGTGTGTGAAGACATAGAATGGAGGTTTGTGAAGTAAGAATGGAGGTGTGTGAAGTCACCGAATGGAGTTGTGTGAACTCAGAATGGAGGTGTGAATTCACAGAATGGAGGTTTGTGAAGTCATAGAATGGAGTTGTGTGAGGTCATAGAATGGATGTTTCTAAAGTAAGAATGAAGGTGTGTGAAGTCATAGAATGGAGGTGTGTGAAGTCATAGAATGGAGGTGTGTGAAGTCACAGAATGGAGGTATCTGAAGTCAGAATGGAGGTGTGAAGTCATCTAATAGAGGTGGGTGAAGTCATAGAAAGGAGGTGTGGGAAGTCATAGAATGGAGCAGTGTGAAGTCATAGAGTGGAGGTGAGTGAAGTCACAGAATCAAGGTCTGTGAAGTCATAGAATAGAGGTGTGTGAAGTCAGAATGGAGGTGTGTGAAGTCATAGAATGGAGGTATGTGAACTCATAGAATGGAGGTGTGTGATGTCACAATGGAAGTGTGTGAAGTCACAGAATGGAGGTGTGTGAAGTCATACATTGGTGTGTGAAGTCAGAATGGAGGTGTGTGAAGTCACAGAATGGAGGTGTGTGAACTCAGATTGGAGGTGTGTGAAGTCATAGATGGAGGTGTGTGCAGTCATAGTATAGAGTTGTGTGAAATCCTAGAATGGAGTTTTGTGAATTCACAGAATGGAGGAGTGTGAAGTCAGAATGGCGGAGTGTGAAGTCACAGAATGGAGGTGTGTGAAGTTAGAATGGAGGTGTGTGAACTCATAGAATGGAGGTGTGTGAAGTCACAATGGAGGTGTGTGAAGACATAGAATGGAGGTGTGTGAAGTCACAGAATGGAGGTGTGTGAAGTCATAGAATGTAGGTGTGTGAAGTCATAGAATGGATGTTTGTGAAGTAAGAATGAGGGTGTGTGAAGTCATAGAATGGAAGTGTGTGAAGTCACAGAATGGAGATGTGTGACATCATAGAATGGAGCTGTGTGAATTCAGAATGGAGGTGTGTGAAGTGATAGAATGGAGGTGTGTAGAGTCATAGAATGGATGTTTCTGAAGTAGGAATGAAGGTGTGTGAAGTCATAGAATGGAGGTGTGTGAAGACAAAATGGAGGTTTGCGAACTCAAAGAATGGAGGTCTGTGAAGTCATGGAATGGAGGTGTGTGAAGTTCAAGAATGGAGGTGTGTGAAGTCAAACAATGGTGGTGTGTGAAGTCACAGAATGGAGGTGTATGAAGTCACAGAATGGAGGTGTGTGAAGTCAGAGAATTGAGGTGTGTGAAGTCAGAATGCAGGTGTGTGAAGTCATAGAATGGAGGTGTGTGAAGTCACAGAATGGAGGTGTATGAAGTCATAGAATGTAGGTGTGTGAAGTCACAGAATGGAGGTTGTAAAGTCACAGAATGGAGGTGTGTGAAGTCAAAGAATGGAGGTGTGGGAAATCACAGAATGGAGGTTTGTGAAGTCAAAAAGGTGGTGTGTATACTCACAAATGGAGGTGTGTGAACTCATAGAATGGAGGTGTGTGAAATCAAAGAATAAAGGTGTGTGAAGGCATCGAATGGAGGTGTGTGAAGTCATGGAATGGAGGTGTGTGAAGTCACAGAATGGAGGTGTGTGAAGTCAGAATGGAGTTGTGTGAAGTCATAGAATGGAGGTGTGTGAAGTCAGAATGGAGGTGTGTGAAGTCATAGAATGGAGGTGTGTGAAGTCAGAATGGAGGTGTGTGAACTCATAGAATGGAGGTGTGTGAAGTCATAATGGAGGTGTGTGAAGTCATAGAATGGACATGTGTGAAGTCACAGAATGGAGGTGTGTGAAGTCATAGAATGGAGGTGGGTGAAGTCACAATGCAGGTGTGTGAAGTCATAGAATGGAGTTGTGTGAACTCAGAAAGGAGGTGTGTGAAGTCACAGAATAGAGGTGTGTGAAGTCACAGAATGGAGGTGTGGGAAGTAACAGAATGGAGGTGTGTGAAGTCACAGAATGGAAGTGGGTGAACTCACAATGGAGGTGTGTGAAGTCACAGAAGGGAATTGTGTGAAGTCAGAAGGGAGGTGTGTGAAGTCACAGAATGGAGATGTGTGAACTCAGAATGGAGGTGTGGGAAGTCACAGATGGAGGTTTGTGAAGTCATAGAATGGAGGTGTGTGAGGTCATAGAATGGATGTTTCTGAAGTAAGAATGAAGGTGTGTGAAGTCATAGAATGGAGGTGTGTGAAGTCATAGAATGGAGGTGTGTGAAGTCAGAGAATGGAGGTGTGTGAAGTCAGAACGGAGGTATGAAGTCATAGAATAGAGGTGGATGAAGTCATAGAAAGGAGTTGTGGGAAGTCATAGAATAGAGGAGTGTGAAGTCATAGAATGGAGGTGAGTGAAGTCACAGATTCGAGGTCTGTGAAGTCATAGAATGGAGCTGTGTGATGCCAGAATTGAGGAGTGTGAAGTCCTAGAATGGACGTGTGTGAACTCATAGAATGGAGGTGTGTGACGTCATAATGGAAGTGTGTGACGTCACAGAATGGAGGTGTGTGAAGTCATATATTGGAGGTGTGTGAAGTCAGAATGGAGGTGTGTGAGGTCACAGAATGGAGGTGTGTGAACTCAGAATGGAGGTGTTTGAAGTCATGGATGAAGGTGTGTGAAGTCACAGTATGGAGGTGTGTGAAATCATAGAATGGAATTTTGTGAATTCACAGAATGGAGCTGTGTGAAGTCAGAATTGAGGAGTGTGAAGTCATAGAATGGAGGTGTGTGAAGTCAGAATGGAGGTGTGTGAACTCATAGATTGGACGTGTGTGAAGTCACAATGGAGGTGTGTGAAGACATAGAATGGAGGTGTGTGAAGTCACAGAATGGAGGTGTGTGAAGTCATAAAATGGAGGTGTGTGAAGTCATAGAATGGAGGTGTGTGAAGTCATAGAATGGATGTTTCTGAAGTAAGAATGAAGGTGTGTGAAGTCATAGAATGGAGGTGTGTGAAGTCAAAATGGTGGTGTGTGAACTCATAGAATGGAGGTGTGTGAAGTCACAGAATGTAGGTGTGTGAAGTCAGAATGGAGGTGTGAAGTCATAGAATGGGGTGGGTGAAGTCATGGAAAGGAGGTGTGGGAAGTCATAGAATGGAGAAGTGTGAAGTCATAGAGTGGAGGTGAGTGAAGTCACATATTCAAAGTCTGTGAAGTCATAGAATGGAGGTTTGTGAAGTCAGAATGGAGGTGTGTGAACTCATAGAATGGAGGTGTGTGAAGTCACAATGAAGGTGTGTGAAGTCATAGAATGGAGGTATTTGAAGTCAGAATGGAGGTGTGTGAACTCATAGAATGGAGGTGTGTGAAGTCACAATGGAGGTGTGTGAAGTCACAGAATGGAGGTGTGTGAAGTCACAGAATGGAGGTGTGTGAAGTCAGGGAATGGTGGTGTGTGAAGTCACAGAATGGAGGTGTGTGAAGTCACGGAATGGAGCTGTGTGAAGTCACAGAATGGAGGTGTGTGAACTCAGAATGGAGATGTGAGAAATCACAGAATGGAGGTGTGTGAAGTCATAGAATGGAAGTGTGTGAAGTCATAGAATGGAGGTTTGTGAAGTAAGAATGGAGGTGTGTGAAGTCACCGAATGGAGTTGTGTGAACTCAGAATGGAGGTGTGTGAATTCACAGAATGGAGGTTTGTGAAGTCATAGAATGGAGTTGTGTGCGGTCATAGAATGGATGTTTCTAAAGTAAGAATGAAGGTGTGTGAAGTCATAGAATGGAGGTGTGTGAAGTCATAGAATGGAGGTGTGTGAAGTCACAGAATGGAGGTATCTGAAGTCAGAATGGAGGTGTGAAGTCATCTAATAGAGGTGGGTGAAGTCATAGAAAGGAGGTGTGGGAAGTCATAGAATGGAGCAGTGTGAAGTCATAGAGTGGAGGTGAGTGAAGTCACAGAATCAAGGTCTGTGAAGTCATAGAATAGAGGTGTGTGAAGTCAGAATGGAGGTGTGTGAAGTCATAGAATGGAGGTATGTGAACTCATAGAATGGAGGTGTGTGATGTCACAATGGAAGTGTGTGAAGTCACAGAATGGAGGTGTGTGAAGTCATACATTGGTGTGTGAAGTCAGAATGGAGGTGTGTGAAGTCACAGAATGGAGGTGTGTGAACTCAGATTGGAGGTGTGTGAAGTCATAGATGGAGGTGTGTGCAGTCATAGTATAGAGTTGTGTGAAATCCTAGAATGGAGTTTTGTGAATTCACAGAATGGAGGAGTGTGAAGTCAGAATGGCGGAGTGTGAAGTCACAGAATGGAGGTGTGTGAAGTTAGAATGGAGGTGTGTGAACTCATAGAATGGAGGTGTGTGAAGTCACAATGGAGGTGTGTGAAGACATAGAATGGAGGTGTGTGAAGTCACAGAATGGAGGTGTGTGAAGTCATAGAATGTAGGTGTGTGAAGTCATAGAATGGATGTTTGTGAAGTAAGAATGAGGGTGTGTGAAGTCATAGAATGGAAGTGTGTGAAGTCACAGAATAGAGATGTGTGAACTCAGAATGGAGGTGTGTGAAGTCACAGAATGGATGTGTGTGAACTCAGAATGGAGGTGTGTGAAGTCACAGAATTGAGGTGTGTGAAGTCATAGAATGGAGTTGTGTAAAGTCATAGAATGGAGGTGTGTGAGGTCATAATGTAGGTGTGTGAAGTCACAGAATTGAAATGTGTGAAGTCACAGAATGGAGGTGTGTGAAGTCATAGAATTGAGGTGTGTGAAGTCATAGAATGGAGGTGTGTGAAGTCATAATATCGATGTTTGTGAAGTAAGAATGAAGGTGTGTTAAGTACTAGAATGGAGATGTGTGAAGGCACAGAATGGAGGTGTGTGAAGTCATAGAATGGAGCTGTGTGAAGTCAGAATGGAGGTGTGTGAAGTCATAGAATGAAGGTGTGTGAACTCACAATGGAGACGTGTGAAGTCAAAGAATGGAGGTGTGTGAAGTCAAAGAATGGAAGTGTGTGAAGTCATAGAATGGAGGTGTGTGAAGTCATAGAATGGAGGTGTGTGAAGTCATAGAATGGAGTTGTGTGAAGTCACAGAATTGATGTTTGTGAAGTCAGAATGGAGGTCTGTGAAGTCAGAATGGAGGTTTGTGAAGTCATAGAATTGAGGTGTGTGAAGTCGTAGAATGGATGTGTGTGAAGTCACAGAATTGATGTTTGTGAAGTCAGAATGGAGGTGTGTGAAGTCAGAATGGAGGTGTGTGAAGTCATAGAATGGAGGTGTGTGAAGTCACAATGCAGGTGTGTGAACTCATAAAATGGAGAGGCGTGAAGTCATGGAATGGAGGTGTGTGAAGTCATAGAATGGAGGTGTGTGAAGTCATAGAATGGAGGTGTGTGAAGTCATAGAATGGAGGTTTGTGAAGTCATAGAATGGAGGTGGGTGAATTCATACAATGGATGTTCCTGAAGTAAGAATGTAGGTGTGTGAATTCATAGAATGGAGGTGTGTGAAGCCAAAATGGTGGTGTGTGAACTCATAGAATGGATGTGTGTGAACTGATAGAGTAGATGTGTGTGAAGTCAGGGAATGGAGGTGTGTGAAGTCAAAGAATGGAGGTGTGTGAAGTCAAACAATGGAGGTGTGCGAAGTCACAGAATGGAGGTGTGTGAATTCACAGAATGGAAGTGTGTGAAGTTAAAATGGAGGTGTGTGAAGTCACAGAATGGAAGTGTGTGAAGTCACAGAATGGAGGTGTGTGAAGTCAAAATGGTGGTGTGTAACGTCACAAATGCAGGTGTGTGAAGTCACAGAATGTATGTGTGTGAACTCAAAATGGAGGTGTGTGAAGTCAAAGAATGGAGGTATGCGAAGTCAAAGAATATAGGTGTGTGAAATCATAGAAAGGAGGTGTGTGAAGTCATAGAATGGAGGTGTGTGAAATCATAGAAGGAAGGTGTGTGAAGTCACGGAATGAAGGTGTGTTAAGTCACAGAACGGAGGTGTGTGAACTCAGAATGGAGGTGTGTGAAGTCCCAGAATGGAGGTGTGGGAAGTCATAGAATGGAGTTGTGTGAAGTCACAGAATGGAGATGTGTGAATTCATAGAATGGAGGTGTGTGAAGTCATAGAATAGAGGTGTGTGAATTCACAGAATGGAGGTGTGTGAAGTCAAAGAATGGAGGTGTGTGAAGTCACAGAATGGGGGTGTGTGAACTCACAATGGAGGTGTGTGAAGTCAAACAATGGAGGTGAGTGAAGTCATAGAATGGAAGTGTGTGAAATCATAGAATGGAGGTGTGTGAAGCCAGAATTGAGGTGTGTGAAGTCACAGAATTGAGGTTTGTGAACTCACAATGGAGGTGTGTGAAGTCACAGAAGGGAGGTTTGTGAAATCATAGAATGGAGGTGTGTGAAGTCATAGACCGGATGTTTCTGAAGTAGAATGAAGGTGTGTGAAGTCATGGAATGGAGGTGTGTGAAGTCCAAAAATAGAGGTGTGTGAAGTCAAACAATGTTAATGTGTGTGAAGTCACAGAATGGAGGTGTGTGAATTCAAAGAATGGAAGTGTGTGAAGTCAAAATGGAGGTGTGTGAAGTAACAGAATGGAGGTGTGTGAAGTCACAGAATGTAGGTGTGTGAAGTCATAGAATGGAGGTGTGTGAAGTCACAGAATGGAGGTGTGTGAAGTCACAGAATGGAGGTGTGTGAAGTCAAAATGGAGGTGTGTGAACTCATAGAATGGAGGTTTTTGAACTCATAGAATGGAGGTTTGTGAAGTCATGCAATGGAGGTGTGTGAAGTCAAAGAATCGAGGTGTGTGAAGTCAAAAAATAAAGGTGTGTGAAGTCACAGAATGGAGGTGTGTGAAATCACAGAATGGAGGTGTGTGAAGTCAAAAATGTGGTGTGTAGAGTCACAAATGGAGGGGTGTGAACTCATAGAATGGAGGTGTGTGAAGTCAAAGAATGGAGGTGTGTGAAGTCATGGAATGGAAGTGTGTGAAGTCACAGAATGGAGGTGTGTGAAGTCATAGAATGGAGGTGTGTCAAGTCATAGATTTGATGTTTCTGAATAAGAATAAATGTGTGTGAAGTCATAGAATGGAGGTGTATGAAGTCAAAATGGAGGTGTGTGAACTCATAGAATGGAGTTCTGAGAACTCATAGAATGGAGGTGTGTGAAGTCATGGAATAAAGGTGTGTGAAGTCAAAGAATGCATTGTGTGAAGTCAAACAATAAAGGTGTGTGAAGTCACAGAATGGAGGTGTGTGAAATCACAGAATGGAGGTGTGTGAAGTCACGGAATGGAGGTGTGTGAAGTCACAGAATGGAGGTGTGTGAAGTCAGAATGTAGTTGTGTGAAGTCATACAATGGAGGTGTGTGAAGTCACAAGGGAGGTGTGTGAAATCATAGAATGGAGGTGTATGAAGTCATCGAATGGAGGTGTGTGAAGTCATGGAATGGAGGTGTGTGAAGTCATGGAATGGAGGTGTGTGAAGTCACAGAATGGAGGTGTGTGAAGTCAGAATGGAGTTGTGTGAAGTCATAGAATGGAGGTGTGTGAAGTCACAAGGGAGGTGTGTGAAATCATAGAATGGAGGTGTGTGAAGTCACAGTATGGAGGTGTGTGAAGTCATAGAATGGAGCTGTGTGAAGTCAGATTGGAGGTGTGTGAAGTCACAGAATGGAGGTTTGTAAAGTCATAGAATGCAGGTGTGTGAAGTCATAGAATGTAGGTGTGTGAAGTCAAAATGGAGGTGTGCGAACTCATAAAATGGAGATGCGTGAAGTCATGGAATGGAGGTGTGTGAAGTCCAAAAAAGGGAGGTGTGTGAAGTCAAACAATGTTGGTGTGTGAAGTCACAGAATGGAGGTGTGTGAAGTCAAAGAATGGAAGTGTGTGAAGTCAAAATTGAGGTGTGTGAAGTCACAGATGGAGGTGTGTGAAGTCACAGAATGGAGGTGCGTGAACACAGAATGGAGGTGTCTGAAGTCACAGAACGGAGATTTGTGAAGTCATAGAATGGAAGTACGTGAAGTCATAGAATGGATGTTTCTGAAGTAAGAATGAAGGTGCGTGAAGTCATAGAATGGAGGTGTGTGAAGGCACAGAATGGAGGTGTGTGAAGTCACAGAATGGAGGTGTGTGAAGTTATAGAATGGAGGTGTGTGAAGTCATAGAATGGAGGTGTGTGATCATAGAATGGATGTTTGTGAAGTAAGAATGAAGGTGTGTTAAGTCATAGAATGGAGGTGTGTGAAGGCACAGAATAGAGGTGTGTGAAGTCATAGTATGGAGCTATGTGAAGTCATAATGGAGGTGTGTGAAGTCATAGAATGGAGGTGTGTGAAATCACAATGGAGGTGTGTGAAGTCAAAGAATGGAGGTGTGTGAAGTCATAGAAAGGAATTGTGGGAAGTCATAGAATGGAGGTGTGTGAAACCAGAATTGAGGTGTGTGAAGTCACAGAATTGAGGTGTGTGAACTCAGAATGGAGGTGTGTGAAGTCACAGAATGGAGGTTTGTAAAGTCATAGAATGGAGGTGTGTGAAGTCATAGAATGTAGGTGTGTGAAGTCAAAATGGAGGTGTGCGAACTCATAAAATGGAGAGGCGTGAAGTCATGGAATGGAGGTGTGTGAAGTCCAAAAAAGGGAGGTGTGTGAAGTCAAACAATGTTGGTGTGTGAAGTCACAGAATGGAGGTGTGTGAAGTCACAGAATGGAAGTGTGTGAAGTTAAAATGGAGGTGTGTGAAGTCACAGAATGGAAGTGTGTGAAGTCACAGAATGGAGGTGTGTGAAGTCAAAATGGTGGTTTGTAACGTCACAAATGCAGGTGTGTGAAGTCACAGAATGTATGTGTGTGAACTCAAAATGGAGGTGTGTGAAGTCAAAGAATGGAGGTGTGCGAAGTCAAAGAATATAGGTGTGTGAAATCATAGAATGGAGGTGTGTGAAGTCATAGAATGGAGGTGTGTGAAGTCATAGAATGGAGTTGTGTGAAGTCACAGAATTGATGTTTGTGAAGTCAGAATGGAGGTCTGTGAAGTCAGAATGGAGGTTTGTGAAGTCATAGAATGGAGGGTGTGTGAAGTCGTAGAATGGATGTGTGTGAAGTCACAGAATTGATGTTTGTGAAGTCAGAATGGAGGTGTGTGAACTCACAATGGAGGTGTGTGAAGTCAAAGAATGGAGGTGTGTGAAGTCACAGAATTGATGTTTGTGAAGTCAGAATGGAGATGTGTGAAGTCAGAATGGAGGTGTGTGAAGTCATAGAATGGAGGTGTGTGAAGTCACAATGCAGGTGTGTGAACTCATAAAATGGAGAGGCGTGAAGTCATGGAATGGAGGTGTGTGAAGTCATAGAATGGAGGTGTGTGAAGTCATAGAATGGAGGTGTGTGATGTCATAGAATGGAGGTTTGTGAAGTCATAGAATGGAGGTGGGTGAATTCATACAATGGATGTTCCTGAAGTAAGAATGTAGGTGTGTGAATTCATAGAATGGAGGTGTGTGAAGCCAAAATGGTGGTGTGTGAACTCATAGAATGGATGTGTGTGAACTGATAGAGTAGATGTGTGTGAAGTCAGGGAATGGAGGTGTGTGAAGTCAAAGAATGGAGGTGTGTGAAGTCAAACAATGGAGGTGTGCGAAGTCACAGAATGGAGGTGTGTGAATTCACAGAATGGAAGTGTGTGAAGTTAAAATGGAGGTGTGTGAAGTCACAGAATGGAAGTGTGTGAAGTCACAGAATGGAGGTGTGTGAAGTCAAAATGGTGGTGTGTAACGTCACAAATGCAGGTGTGTGAAGTCACAGAATGTATGTGTGTGAACTCAAAATGGAGGTGTGTGAAGTCAAAGAATGGAGGTGTGCGAAGTCAAAGAATATAGGTGTGTGAAATCATAGAAAGGAGGTGTGTGAAGTCATAGAATGGAGGTGTGTGAAATCATAGAAGGAAGGTGTGTGAAGTCACGGAATGAAGGTGTGTTAAGTCACAGAACGGAGGTGTGTGAACTCAGAATGGAGGTGTGTGAAGTCCCAGAATGGAGGTGTGGGAAGTCATAGAATGGAGTTGTGTGAAGTCACAGAATGGAGATGTGTGAATTCATAGAATGGAGGTGTGTGAAGTCATAGAATAGAGGTGTGTGAATTCACAGAATGGAGGTGTGTGAAGTCAAAGAATGGAGGTGTGTGAAGTCACAGAATGGGGGTGTGTGAACTCACAATGGAGGTGTGTGAAGTCAAACAATGGAGGTGAGTGAAGTCATAGAATGGAAGTGTGTGAAATCATAGAATGGAGGTGTGTGAAGCCAGAATTGAGGTGTGTGAAGTCACAGAATTGAGGTTTGTGAACTCACAATGGAGGTGTGTGAAGTCACAGAAGGGAGGTTTGTGAAATCATAGAATGGAGGTGTGTGAAGTCATAGACCGGATGTTTCTGAAGTAGAATGAAGGTGTGTGAAGTCATGGAATGGAGGTGTGTGAAGTCCAAAAATAGAGGTGTGTGAAGTCAAACAATGTTAATGTGTGTGAAGTCACAGAATGGAGGTGTGTGAATTCAAAGAATGGAAGTGTGTGAAGTCAAAATGGAGGTGTGTGAAGTAACAGAATGGAGGTGTGTGAAGTCACAGAATGTAGGTGTGTGAAGTCATAGAATGGAGGTGTGTGAAGTCACAGAATGGAGGTGTGTGAAGTCACAGAATGGAGGTGTGTGAAGTCAAAATGGAGGTGTGTGAACTCATAGAATGGAGGTTTTTGAACTCATAGAATGGAGGTGTGTGAAGTCATGCAATGGAGGTGTGTGAAGTCAAAGAATCGAGGTGTGTGAAGTCAAAAAATAAAGGTGTGTGAAGTCACAGAATGGAGGTGTGTGAAATCACAGAATGGAGGTGTGTGAAGTCAAAAATGTGGTGTGTAGAGTCACAAATGGAGGGGTGTGAACTCATAGAATGGAGGTGTGTGAAGTCAAAGAATGGAGGTGTGTGAAGTCATGGAATGGAAGTGTGTGAAGTCACAGAATGGAGGTGTGTGAAGTCATAGAATGGAGGTGTGTCAAGTCATAGATTTGATGTTTCTGAATAAGAATAAATGTGTGTGAAGTCAAAGAATGGAGGTGTATGAAGTCAAAATGGAGGTGTGTGAACTCATAGAATGGAGTTCTGAGAACTCATAGAATGGAGGTGTGTGAAGTCATGGAATAAAGGTGTGTGAAGTCAAAGAATGCATTGTGTGAAGTCAAACAATAAAGGTGTGTGAAGTCACAGAATGGAGGTGTGTGAAATCACAGAATGGAGGTGTGTGAAATCACGGAATGGAGGTGTGTGAAGTCACAGAATGGAGGTGTGTGAAGTCAGAATGTAGTTGTGTGAAGTCATACAATGGAGGTGTGTGAAGTCACAAGGGAGGTGTGTGAAATCATAGAATGGAGGTGTATGAAGTCATGGAATGGAGGTGTGTGAAGTCATGGAATGGAGGTGTGTGAAGTCATGGAATGGAGGTGTGTGAAGTCACAGAATGGAGGTGTGTGAAGTCAGAATGGAGTTGTGTGAAGTCATAGAATGGAGGTGTGTGAAGTCACAAGGGAGGTGTGTGAAATCATAGAATGGAGGTGTGTGAAGTCACAGTATGGAGGTGTGTGAAGTCATAGAATGGAGCTGTGTGAAGTCAGATTGGAGGTGTGTGAAGTCACAGAATGGAGGTTTGTAAAGTCATAGAATGGAGGTGTGTGAAGTCATAGAATGTAGGTGTGTGAAGTCAAAATGGAGGTGTGCGAACTCATAAAATGGAGATGCGTGAAGTCATGGAATGGAGGTGTGTGAAGTCCAAAAAAGGGAGGTGTGTGAAGTCAAACAATGTTGGTGTGTGAAGTCACAGAATGGAGGTGTGTGAAGTCAAAGAATGGAAGTGTGTGAAGTCAAAATTGAGGTGTGTGAAGTCACAGATGGAGGTGTGTGAAGTCACAGAATGGAGGTGCGTGAACACAGAATGGAGGTGTCTGAAGTCACAGAACGGAGATTTGTGAAGTCATAGAATGGAAGTACGTGAAGTCATAGAATGGATGTTTCTGAAGTAAGAATGAAGGTGCGTGAAGTCATAGAATGGAGGTGTGTGAAGGCACAGAATGGAGGTGTGTGAAGTCACAGAATGGAGGTGTGTGAAGTTATAGAATGGAGGTGTGTGAAGTCATAGAATGGAGTTGTGTGATCATAGAATGGATGTTTGTGAAGTAAGAATGAAGGTGTGTTAAGTCATAGAATGGAGGTGTGTGAAGGCACAGAATAGAGGTGTGTGAAGTCATAGTATGGAGCTATGTGAAGTCATAATGGAGGTGTGTGAAGTCATAGAATGGAGGTGTGTGAAATCACAATGGAGGTGTGTGAAGTCAAAGAATGGAGGTGTGTGAAGTCATAGAAAGGAATTGTGGGAAGTCATAGAATGGAGGTGTGTGAAACCAGAATTGAGGTGTGTGAAGTCACAGAATTGAGGTGTGTGAACTCAGAATGGAGGTGTGTGAAGTCACAGAATGGAGGTTTGTAAAGTCATAGAATGGAGGTGTGTGAAGTCATAGAATGTAGGTGTGTGAAGTCAAAATGGAGGTGTGCGAACTCATAAAATGGAGAGGCGTGAAGTCATGGAATGGAGGTGTGTGAAGTCCAAAAAAGGGAGGTGTGTCAAGTCAAACAATGTTGGTGTGTGAAGTCACAGAATGGAGGTGTGTGAAGTCACAGAATGGAAGTGTGTGAAGTTAAAATGGAGGTGTGTGAAGTCACAGAATGGAAGTGTGTGAAGTCACATATGGAGGTGTGTGAAGTCAAAATGGTGGTTTGTAACGTCACAAATGCAGGTGTGTGAAGTCACAGAATGTATGTGTGTGAACTCAAAATGGAGGTGTGTGAAGTCAAAGAATGGAGGTGTGCGAAGTCAAAGAATATAGGTGTGTGAAATCATAGAATGGAGGTGTGTGAAGTCATAGAATGGAGGTGTGTGAAGTCATAGAATGGAGTTGTGTGAAGTCACAGAATTGATGTTTGTGAAGTCAGAATGGAGGTCTGTGAGGTCAGAATGGAGGTTTGTGAAGTCATAGAATGGAGGTGTGTGAAGTCGTAGAATGGATGTGTGTGAAGTCACAGAATTGATGTTTGTGAAGTCAGAATGGAGGTGTGTGAACTCACAATGGAGGTGTGTGAAGTCAAAGAATGGAGGTGTGTGAAGTCACAGAATTGATGTTTGTGAAGTCAGAATGGAGATGTGTGAAGTCAGAATGGAGGTGTGTGAAGTCATAGAATGGAGGTGTGTGAAGTCACAATGCAGGTGTGTGAACTCATAAAATGGAGAGGCGTGAAGTCATGGAATGGAGGTGTGTGAAGTCATAGAATGGAGGTGTGTGAAGTCATAGAATGGAGGTGTGTGATGTCATAGAATGGAGGTTTGTGAAGTCATAGAATGGAGGTGGGTGAATTCATACAATGGATGTTCCTGAAGTAAGAATGTAGGTGTGTGAATTCATAGAATGGAGGTGTGTGAAGCCAAAATGGTGGTGTGTGAACTCATAGAATGGATGTGTGTGAACTGATAGAGTAGATGTGTGTGAAGTCAGGGAATGGAGGTGTGTGAAGTCAAAGAATGGAGGTGTGTGAAGTCAAACAATGGAGGTGTGCGAAGTCACAGAATGGAGGTGTGTGAATTCACAGAATGGAAGTGTGTGAAGTTAAAATGGAGGTGTGTGAAGTCACAGAATGGAAGTGTGTGAAGTCACAGAATGGAGGTGTGTGAAGTCAAAATGGTGGTGTGTAACGTCACAAATGCAGGTGTGTGAAGTCACAGAATGTATGTGTGTGAACTCAAAATGGAGGTGTGTGAAGTCAAAGAATGGAGGTGTGCGAAGTCAAAGAATATAGGTGTGTGAAATCATAGAAAGGAGGTGTGTGAAGTCATAGAATGGAGGTGTGTGAAATCATAGAAGGAAGGTGTGTGAAGTCACGGAATGAAGGTGTGTTAAGTCACAGAACGGAGGTGTGTGAACTCAGAATGGAGGTGTGTGAAGTCCCAGAATGGAGGTGTGGGAAGTCATAGAATGGAGTTGTGTGAATTCATAGAATGGAGGTGTGTGAAGTCATAGAATAGAGGTGTGTGAATTCACAGAATGGAGGTGTGTGAAGTCAAAGAATGGAGGTGTGTGAAGTCACAGAATGGGGGTGTGTGAACTCACAATGGAGGTGTGTGAAGTCAAACAATGGAGGTGAGTGAAGTCATAGAATGGAAGTGTGTGAAATCATAGAATGGAGGTGTGTGAAGCCAGAATTGAGGTGTGTGAAGTCACAGAATTGAGGTTTGTGAACTCACAATGGAGGTGTGTGAAGTCACAGAAGGGAGGTTTGTGAAATCATAGAATGGAGGTGTGTGAAGTCATAGACCGGATGTTTCTGAAGTAGAATGAAGGTGTGTGAAGTCATGGAATGGAGGTGTGTGAAGTCCAAAAATAGAGGTGTGTGAAGTCAAACAATGTTAATGTGTGTGAAGTCACAGAATGGAGGTGTGTGAATTCAAAGAATGGAAGTGTGTGAAGTCAAAATGGAGGTGTGTGAAGTAACAGAATGGAGGTGTGTGAAGTCACAGAATGTAGGTGTGTGAAGTCATAGAATGGAGGTGTGTGAAGTCACAGAATGGAGGTGTGTGAAGTCACAGAATGGAGGTGTGTGAAGTCAAAATGGAGGTGTGTGAACTCATAGAATGGAGGTTTTTGAACTCATAGAATGGAGGTGTGTGAAGTCATGCAATGGAGGTGTGTGAAGTCAAAGAATCGAGGTGTGTGAAGTCAAAAAATAAAGGTGTGTGAAGTCACAGAATGGAGGTGTGTGAAATCACAGAATGGAGGTGTGTGAAGTCAAAAATGTGGTGTGTAGAGTCACAAATGGAGGGGTGTGAACTCATAGAATGGAGGTGTGTGAAGTCAAAGAATGGAGGTGTGTGAAGTCATGGAATGGAAGTGTGTGAAGTCACAGAATGGAGGTGTGTGAAGTCATAGAATGGAGGTGTGTCAAGTCATAGATTTGATGTTTCTGAATAAGAATAAATGTGTGTGAAGTCAAAGAATGGAGGTGTATGAAGTCAAAATGGAGGTGTGTGAACTCATAGAATGGAGTTCTGAGAACTCATAGAATGGAGGTGTGTGAAGTCATGGAATAAAGGTGTGTGAAGTCAAAGAATGCATTGTGTGAAGTCAAACAATAAAGGTGTGTGAAGTCACAGAATGGAGGTGTGTGAAATCACAGAATGGAGGTGTGTGAAGTCACGGAATGGAGGTGTGTGAAGTCACAGAATGGAGGTGTGTGAAGTCAGAATGTAGTTGTGTGAAGTCATACAATGGAGGTGTGTGAAGTCACAAGGGAGGTGTGTGAAATCATAGAATGGAGGTGTATGAAGTCATGGAATGGAGGTGTGTGAAGTCATGGAATGGAGGTGTGTGAAGTCATGGAATGGAGGTGTGTGAAGTCACAGAATGGAGGTGTGTGAAGTCAGAATGGAGTTGTGTGAAGTCATAGAATGGAGGTGTGTGAAGTCACAAGGGAGGTGTGTGAAATCATAGAATGGAGGTGTGTGAAGTCACAGTATGGAGGTGTGTGAAGTCATAGAATGGAGCTGTGTGAAGTCAGATTGGAGGTGTGTGAAGTCACAGAATGGAGGTTTGTAAAGTCATAGAATGGAGGTGTGTGAAGTCATAGAATGTAGGTGTGTGAAGTCAAAATGGAGGTGTGCGAACTCATAAAATGGAGATGCGTGAAGTCATGGAATGGAGGTGTGTGAAGTCCAAAAAAGGGAGGTGTGTGAAGTCAAACAATGTTGGTGTGTGAAGTCACAGAATGGAGGTGTGTGAAGTCAAAGAATGGAAGTGTGTGAAGTCAAAATTGAGGTGTGTGAAGTCACAGATGGAGGTGTGTGAAGTCACAGAATGGAGGTGCGTGAACACAGAATGGAGGTGTCTGAAGTCACAGAACGGAGATTTGTGAAGTCATAGAATGGAAGTACGTGAAGTCATAGAATGGATGTTTCTGAAGTAAGAATGAAGGTGCGTGAAGTCATAGAATGGAGGTGTGTGAAGGCACAGAATGGAGGTGTGTGAAGTCACAGAATGGAGGTGTGTGAAGTTATAGAATGGAGGTGTGTGAAGTCATAGAATGGAGTTGTGTGATCATAGAATGGATGTTTGTGAAGTAAGAATGAAGGTGTGTTAAGTCATAGAATGGAGGTGTGTGAAGGCACAGAATAGAGGTGTGTGAAGTCATAGTATGGAGCTATGTGAAGTCATAATGGAGGTGTGTGAAGTCATAGAATGGAGGTGTGTGAAATCACAATGGAGGTGTGTGAAGTCAAAGAATGGAGGTGTGTGAAGTCATAGAAAGGAATTGTGGGAAGTCATAGAATGGAGGTGTGTGAAACCAGAATTGAGGTGTGTGAAGTCACAGAATTGAGGTGTGTGAACTCAGAATGGAGGTGTGTGAAGTCACAGAATGGAGGTTTGTAAAGTCATAGAATGGAGGTGTGTGAAGTCATAGAATGTAGGTGTGTGAAGTCAAAATGGAGGTGTGCGAACTCATAAAATGGAGAGGCGTGAAGTCATGGAATGGAGGTGTGTGAAGTCCAAAAAAGGGAGGTGTGTCAAGTCAAACAATGTTGGTGTGTGAAGTCACAGAATGGAGGTGTGTGAAGTCACAGAATGGAAGTGTGTGAAGTTAAAATGGAGGTGTGTGAAGTCACAGAATGGAAGTGTGTGAAGTCACATAATGGAGGTGTGTGAAGTCAAAATGGTGGTTTGTAACGTCACAAATGCAGGTGTGTGAAGTCACAGAATGTATGTGTGTGAACTCAAAATGGAGGTGTGTGAAGTCAAAGAATGGAGGTGTGCGAAGTCAAAGAATATAGGTGTGTGAAATCATAGAAAGGAGGTGTGTGAAGTCATAGAATGGAGGTGTGTGAAATCATAGAAGGAAGGTGTGTGAAGTCACGGAATGAAGGTGTGTTAAGTCACAGAACGGAGGTGTGTGAACTCAGAATGGAGGTGTGTGAAGTCCCAGAATGGAGGTGTGGGAAGTCATAGAATGGAGTTGTGTGAAGTCACAGAATGGAGATGTGTGAATTCATAGAACGGAGGTGTGTGAAGTCATAGAATGGAGGTGTGTGAAGTCACAAGGGAGGTGTGTGAAATCATAGAATGGAGGTGTATGAAGTCATCGAATGGAGGTGTGTGAAGTCATGGAATGGAGGTGTGTGAAGTCATGGAAAGGAGGTGTGTGAAGTCACAGAATGGAGGTGTGTGAAGTCAGAATGGAGTTGTGTGAAGTCATAGACTGGAGGTGTGTGAAGTCACAAGGGAGGTGTGTGAAATCATAGAATGGAGGTGTGTGAAGTCACAGTATGGAGGTGTGTGAAGTCATAGAATGGAGCTGTGTGAAGTCAGAATGGAGGTCTGTGAAGTCAGAATGGAGGTTTGTGAAGTCATAGAATGGAGGTGTGTGAAGTCGTAGAATGGATGTGTGTGAAGTCACAGAATTGATGTTTGTGAAGTCAGAATGGAGGTGTGTGAACTCACAATGGAGGTGTGTGAAGTCAAAGAATGGAGGTGTGTGAAGTCACAGAATTGATGTTTGTGAAGTCAGAATGGAGGTGTGTGAAGTCATAGAATGGAGGTGTGTGAAGTCACAATGCAGGTGTGTGAACTCATAGACTGGAGGTGTGTGAAGTCACAAAATGGAGGTGTGTGAAGTCATAGAATGGAGGTGTGTGAAGTCATAGAATGGAGGTGTGTGAAGTCATAGAATGGCGGTTTGTGAAGTCATAGAATGGAGGTGGGTGAATTCATACAATGGATGTTCCTGAAGTAAGAATGTAGGTGTGTGAAGTCATAGAATGGATGTGTGTGAAGTCAAAATGGTGGTGTGTGAACTCATAGAATGGATGTGTGTGAACTGATAGAGTAGATGTGTGTGAAGTCATGGAATGGAGGTGTGTGAAGTCAAAGAATGGAGGTGTGTGAAGTCAAACAATGGAGGTGTGCGAAGTCACATAATGGAGGTGTGTGAAGTCACAGAATGGAAGTGTGTGAAGTTAAAATGGAGGTGTGTGAAGTCACAGAATGGAGGTGTGTGAAGTCACAGAATGGAGGTGTGTGAAGTCAAAATGGTGGTGTGTAACGTCACAAATGCAGGTGTGTGAAGTCACAGAATGTATGTGTGTGAACTCAAAATGGAGGTGTGTGAAGTCAAAGAATGGAGGTGTGCGAAGTCAAAGAATATAGGTGTGTGAAATCATAGAAAGGAGGTGTGTGAAGTCATAGAATGGAGGTGTGTGAAATCATAGAAGGAAGGTGTGTGAAGTCACGGAATGAAGGTGTGTTAAGTCACAGAACGGAGGTGTGTGAACTCAGAATGGAGGTGTGTGAATTCCCAGAATGGAGGTGTGGGAAGTCATAGAATGGAGTTGTGTGAAGTCACAGAATGGAGATGTGTGAATTCATAGAATGGAGGTGTGTGAAGTCATAGAATGGAGGTGTGTGAAGTCACAGAATGGAGGTGTGTGAAGTCAAAGAATGGAGGTGAGTGAAGTCATAGAATGGAAGTGTGTGAAATCATAGAATGGAGGTGTGTGAAGCCAGAATTGAGGTGTGTGAAGTCACAGAATTGAGGTTTGTGAACTCACAATGGAGGTGTGTGAAGTCACAGAATGGAGGTTTGTGAAATCATAGAATGGAGGTGTGTGAAGTCATAGACCGGATGTTTCTGAAGTAGAATGAAGGTGTGTGAAGTCATGGAATGGAGGTGTGTGAAGTCCAAAAATAGAGGTGTTTGAAGTCAAACAATGTTAATGTGTGTGAAGTCACAGAATGGAGGTGTGTGAATTCAAAGAATGGAAGTGTGTGAAGTCAAAATGGAGGTGTGTGAAGTAACAGAATGGAGGTGTGTGAAGTCACAGAATGTAGGTGTGTGAAGTCATATAATGGAGGTGTGTGAAGTCACAGAATGGAGGTGTGTGAAGTCACAGAATGGAGGTGTGTGAAGTCAAAATGGAGGTGTGTGAACTCATAGAATGGAGGTTTTTGAACTCAAAGAATGGAGGTGTGTGAAGTCATGCAATGGAGGTGTGTGAAGTCAAAGAATGGATGTGTGTGAAGTCAAACAATAAAGGTGTGTGAAGTCACAGAATGGAGGTGTGTGAAATCACAGAATGGAGGTGTGTGAAGTCAAAAATATGGTGTGTAGAGTCACAAATGGAGGGGTGTGAACTCATAGAATGGAGGTGTGTGAAGTCAAAGGATGGAGGTGTGTGAAGTCACAGAATGGAGGTGTGTGAAGTCATAGAATGGAGGTGTGTGAAGTCATAGAATTGATGTTTCTGAATAACAATGAATGTGTGTGAAGTCATAGAATGGAGGTGCATGAAGTCAAAATGGAGGTGTGTGAACTCATAGAATGGAGTTCTGAGAACTCATAGAATGCAGGTGTGTGAAGTCATGGAATAAAGGTGTGTGAAGTCAAAGAATGCATTGTGTGAAGTCAAACAATAAAGGTGTGTGAAGTCACAGAATCTAGGTGTGTGAAATCACAGAATGGAGGTGTGTGAAGTCATGGAATGGAGGTGTGTGAAGTCACAGAATGGTGGTGTGTGAAGTCAGAATGTAGTTGTGTGAAGTCATAGAATGGAGGTGTGTGAAGTCACAAAGGAGGTGTGTGAAATCATAGAATGGAGGTGTATGAAGTCATCGAATGGAGGTGTGTGAAGTCATGGAATGGAGGTGTGTGAAGTCATGGAATGGAGGTGTGTGAAGTCACAGAATGGAGGTGTGTGAAGTCAGAATGGAGTTGTGTGAAGTCATAGAATGGAGGTGTGTGAAGTCACAAGGGAGGTGTGTGAAATCATAGAATGGAGGTGTGTGAAGTCACAGTATGGAGGTGTGTGAAGTCATAGAATGGAGCTGTGTGAAGTCAGATTGGAGGTGTGTGAAGTCACAGAATTGAGGTGTGTGAACTCAGAATGGAGGTGTGTGAAGTCACAGAATGTAGGTTTGTAAAGTCATAGAATGGAGGTGTGTGAAGTCATAGAATGTAGGTGTGTGAAGTCAAAATGGAGGTGTGCGAACTCATAAAATGGAGATGCGTGAAGTCATGGAATGGAGGTGTGTGAAGTCCAAAAAAGGGAGGTGTGTGAAGTCAAACAATGTTGGTGTGTGAAGTCACAGAATGGAGGTGTGTGAAGTCAAAGAATGGAAGTGTGTGAAGTCAAAATTGAGGTGTGTGAAGTCACAGAATGGAGGTGTGTGAAGTCAGAGAATGGAGGTGTGTGAACTCAGAATGGAGGTGTGTGAAGTCACAGAACGGAGATTTGTGAAGTCATAGAATGGCAGTACGTGAAGTCATAGAATGGGTGTTTCTGAAGTAAGAATGAAGGTGCGTGAAGTCATAGAATGGAGCTGTGTGAAGTCAAAATGGAGGTGTGTGAATTCATAGAATGGAGGTGTGTGAACTCATAGAATGGAGGTGTGTGAAGTCATGGAATGGAGGTGTGTGAAGTCAAAGAATGGAGGTGTGTGAAATCAAACAATAAAGGTGTGTGAAGTCACAGAATGGAGGTGTGTGAATTCACAGAATGGACGTGTGTGAAGTCAAAAAGGTGGTGTGTAGAGTCACAAATGGAGGTGTGTGAACTCATAGAATGGAGGTGTGTGAAGTCAAAGAATGGAGGTGTGTGAAGTCAAAATGGAGGTGTGTGAACTCATAAAATGGAGATGTGTGAAGTCATAGAATGGAGGTGCGTGAAGTCCAAAAATGGAGGTGTGTGAAGTCAAACAATGGTGGTGTGTGAAGTCAGAGAATGGAGGTGTGTGAAGTCAAAGAATGGATGTGTGTTAAGTCAAGATGGAGGTGTGTGAAGTCACAGAATGGGGTGTGTGAAGTCACAGAATGGAGGTGTATGAAGTCATAGAATGTAGGTGTGTGAAGTCACAGAATGGAGGTGTGTGAAGTCACAGAATGGAGGTGTGTGAAGTAAAAGAGTGGAGGTCTGGGAAATCACAGAATGGAGGTTTGTGAAGTCAAAAAGGTGGTGTGTAGACTCACAAATGGAGGTGTGTGAACTCATAGAATGGAGGTGTGTGAAGTCAAAGAATAAAGGTGTGTGAAGGCATCGAATGGAGGTGTGTGAAGTCATGGAATGGAGGTGTGTGAAGTCATAGAATGGAGGTGTGTGAAGTCAGAATGGAGGTGTGTGAACTCATAGAATGGAGGTGTGTGAAGTCATAATGGAGGTGTTTGAAGTCATAGAATGGAGGTGTGTGAAGTCACAGAATGGAGGTGTGTGAAGTCATAGAATGGAGCTGTGTGAAGTCAGATTGGAGGTGTGTGAAGTCACAGAATGGATGTGTGTGAACTCAGAATGGAGGTGTGTGAAGTCACAGAATTGAGGTGTGTGAAGTCATAGAATGGAGTTGTGTAAAGTCATAGAATGGAGGTGTGTGAGGTCATAATGTAGGTGTGTGAAGTCACAGAATTGAAATGTGTGAAGTCACAGAATGGAGGTGTGTGAAGTCATAGAATTGAGGTGTGTGAAGTCATAGAATGGAGGTGTGTGAAGTCACAGAATGGATGTTTGTGAAGTAAGAATGAAGGTGTGTTAAGTACTAGAATGGAGATGTGTGAAGGCACAGAATGGAGGTGTGTGAAGTCATAGAATGGAGCTGTGTGAAGTCAGAATGGAGGTGTGTGAAGTCATAGAATGAAGGTGTGTGAACTCACAATGGAGACGTGTGAAGTCAAAGAATGGAGGTGTGTGAAGTCAAAGAATGGAAGTGTGTGAAGTCATAGAATGGAGGTGTGTGAAGTCATAGAATGGAGGTGTGTGAAGTCATAGAATGGAGTTGTGTGAAGTCACAGAATTGATGTTTGTGAAGTCAGAATGGAGGTCTGTGAAGTCAGAATGGAGGTTTGTGAAGTCATAGAATGGAGGTGTGTGAAGTCGTAGAATGGATGTGTGTGAAGTCACAGAATTGATGTTTGTGAAGTCAGAATGGAGGTGTGTGAACTCACAATGGAGGTGTGTGAAGTCAAAGAATGGAGGTGTGTGAAGTCACAGAATTGATGTTTGTGAAGTCAGAATGGAGATGTGTGAAGTCAGAATGGAGGTGTGTGAAGTCATAGAATGGAGGTGTGTGAAGTCACAATGCAGGTGTGTGAACTCATAGACTGGAGTTGTGTGAAGTCACAGAATGGAGGTGTGTGAAGTCATAGAATGGAGGTGTGTGAAGTCATAGAATGGAGGTGTGTGAAGTCATAGAATGGAGGTTTGTGAAGTCATAGAATGGAGGTGGGTGAATTCATACAATGGATGTTCCTGAAGTAAGAATGTAGGTGTTTGAAGTCATAGAATGGAGGTGTGTGAAGCCAAAATGGTGGTGTGTGAACTCATAGAATGGATGTGTGTGAACTGATAGAGTAGATGTGTGTGAAGTCAGGGAATGAAGGTGTGTGAAGTCAAAGAATGGAGGTGTGTGAAGTCAAACAATGGAGGTGTGCGAAGTCACAGAATGGAGGTGTGTGAATTCACAGAATGGAAGTGTGTGAAGTTAAAATGGAGGTGTGTGAAGTCACAGAATGGAAGTGTGTGAAGTCACAGAATGGAGGTGTGTGAAGTCAAAATGGTGGTGTGTAACGTCACAAATGCAGGTGTATGAAGTCACAGAATGTATGTGTGTGAACTCAAAATGGAGGTGTGTGAAGTCAAAGAATGGAGGTGTGCGAAGTCAAAGAATATAGGTGTGTGAAATCATAGAAAGGAGGTGTGTGAAGTCATAGAATGGAGGTGTGTGAAATCATAGAAGGAAGGTGTGTGAAGTCACGGAATGAAGGTGTGTTAAGTCACAGAACGGAGGTGTGTGAACTCAGAATGGAGGAGTGTGAAGTCCCAGAATGGAGGTGTGGGAAGTCATAGAATGGAGTTGTGTGAAGTCACAGAATGGAGATGTGTGAATTCATAGAATGGAGGTGTGTGAAGTCATAGAATAGAGGTGTGTGAATTCACAGAATGGAGGTGTGTGAAGTCAAAGAATGAAGGTGTGTGAAGTCACAGAATGGGGGTGTGTGAACTCACAATGGAGGTGTGTGAAGTCAAAGAATGGAGGTGAGTGAAGTCATAGAATGGAAGTGTGTGAAATCATAGAATGGAGGTGTGTGAAGCCAGAATTGAGGTGTGTGAAGTCACAGAATTGAGGTTTGTGAACTCACAATGAAGGTGTGTGAAGTCACAGAATGGAGGTTTGTGAAATCATAGAATGGAGGTGTGTGAAGTCTTAGACCGGATGTTTCTGAAGTAGAATGAAGGTGTGTGAAGTCATGGAATGGAGGTGTGTGAAGTCCAAAAATAGAGGTGTGTGAAGTCAAACAATGTTAATGTGTGTGAAGTCACAGAATGGAGGTGTGTGAATTCAAAGAATGGAAGTGTGTGAAGTCAAAATGGAGGTGTGTGAAGTAACAGAATGGAGGTGTGTGAAGTCACAGAATGTAGGTGTGTGAAGTCATAGAATGGAGGTGTGTGAAGTCACAGAATGGAGGTGTGTGAAGTCACAGAATGGAGGTGTGTGAAGTCAAAATGGAGGTGTGTGAACTCATAGAATGGAGGTTTTTGAACTCATAGAATGGAGGTGTGTGAAGTCATGCAATGGAGGTGTGTGAAGTCAAAGAATCGAGGTGTGTGAAGTCAAAAAATAAAGGTGTGTGAAGTCACAGAATGGAGGTGTGTGAAATCACAGAATGGAGGTGTGTGAAGTCAAAAATGTGGTGTGTAGAGTCACAAATGGAGGGGTGTGAACTCATAGAATGGAGGTGTGTGAAGTCAAAGAATGGAGGTTTGTGAAGTCATGGAATGGAAGTGTGTGAAGTCACAGAATGGAGGTGTGTGAAGTCATAGAATGGAGGTGTGTCAAGTCATAGATTTGATGTTTCTGAATAAGAATAAATGTGTGTGAAGTCATAGAATGGAGGTGTATGAAGTCAAAATGGAGGTGTGTGAACTCATAGAATGGAGTTCTGAGAACTCATAGAATGGAGGTGTGTGAAGTCATGGAATAAAGGTGTGTGAAGTCAAAGAATGCATTGTGTGAAGTCAAACAATAAAGGTGTGTGAAGTCACAGAATGGAGGTGTGTGAAATCACAGAATGGAGGTGTGTGAAGTCACGGAATGGAGGTGTGTGAAGTCACAGAATGGAGGTGTGTGAAGTCAGAATGTAGTTGTGTGAAGTCATACAATGGAGGTGTGTGAAGTCACAAGGGAGGTGTGTGAAATCATAGAATGGAGGTGTATGAAGTCATCGAATGGAGGTGTGTGAAGTCATGGAATGGAGGTGTGTGAAGTCATGGAATGGAGGTGTGTGAAGTCACAGAATGGAGGTGTGTGAAGTCAGAATGGAGTTGTGTGAAGTCATAGAATGGAGGTGTGTGAAGTCACAAGGGAGGTGTGTGAAATCATAGAATGGAGGTGTGTGAAGTCACAGTATGGAGGTGTGTGAAGTCATAGAATGGAGCTGTGTGAAGTCAGATTGGAGGTGTGTGAAGTCACAGAATGGAGGTTTGTAAAGTCATAGAATGGAGGTGTGTGAAGTCATAGAATGTAGGTGTGTGAAGTCAAAATGGAGGTGTGCGAACTCATAAAATGGAGATGCGTGAAGTCATGGAATGGAGGTGTGTGAAGTCCAAAAAAGGGAGGTGTGTGAAGTCAAACAATGTTGGTGTGTGAAGTCACAGAATGGAGGTGTGTGAAGTCAAAGAATGGAAGTGTGTGAAGTCAAAATTGAGGTGTGTGAAGTCACAGATGGAGGTGTGTGAAGTCACAGAATGGAGGTGCGTGAACACAGAATGGAGGTGTCTGAAGTCACAGAACGGAGATTTGTGAAGTCATAGAATGGAAGTACGTGAAGTCATAGAATGGATGTTTCTGAAGTAAGAATGAAGGTGCGTGAAGTCATAGAATGGAGGTGTGTGAAGGCACAGAATGGAGGTGTGTGAAGTCACAGAATGGAGGTGTGTGAAGTTATAGAATGGAGGTGTGTGAAGTCATAGAATGGAGGTGTGTGATCATAGAATGGATGTTTGTGAAGTAAGAATGAAGGTGTGTTAAGTCATAGAATGGAGGTGTGTGAAGGCACAGAATAGAGGTGTGTGAAGTCATAGAATGGAGCTATGTGAAGTCATAATGGAGGTGTGTGAAGTCATAGAATGGAGGTGTGTGAAATCACAATGGAGGTGTGTGAAGTCAAAGAATGGAGGTGTGTGAAGTCATAGAAAGGAATTGTGGGAAGTCATAGAATGGAGGTGTGTGAAACCAGAATTGAGGTGTGTGAAGTCACAGAATTGAGGTGTGTGAACTCAGAATGGAGGTGTGTGAAGTCACAGAATGGAGGTTTGTAAAGTCATAGAATGGAGGTGTGTGAAGTCATAGAATGTAGGTGTGTGAAGTCAAAATGGAGGTGTGCGAACTCATAAAATGGAGAGGCGTGAAGTCATGGAATAGAGGTGTGTGAAGTCCAAAAATGGGAGGTGTGTGAAGTCAAACAATGTTGGTGTGTGAAGTCACAGAATGGAGGTGTGTGAAGTCAAAGAATGGAAGTGTGTGAAGTCAAAATTGAGGTGTGTGAAGTCACAGAATGGAGGTGTGTGAAGTCACAGAATGGAGGTGTGTGAAGTCATAGAATGGAGGTGTGTGAAGACGCAGAATGGAGATGTGTGTAGTCACAGAATGGAGGTGTGTGAAGTCACAGAATGGAGGTGTGTGAAGTCACAGAATGGAGGTGTGTGTACTCAAAATGGAGGTGTGTGAAGTCCCAGAATGGAGGTGTGTGAAGTCAAACAATAAAGGTGTGTGAAGTCACAGAATGGAGGTCTGTGAAGTCATAGAATGGAGGTGTGTTAAGTCACAGAACGGAGGTGTGTGAACTCAGAGAATGGAGGTGTGTGAACTCAGAATGGAGGTGTGTGATATCACAGAACGGAGATTTGTGAAGTCATAGAATGGAAGTGCGTGAAGTCATATAATGGATATTTCTGAAATAAGAATGAAGGTGTGTGAAGTCATAGAATGGAGGTTTGTGAAGTCAAAATGGAGGTGTGTGAACTCATAGAAAGGAGGTGTGTGAATTCTTAGAATGGAATTGTGTGAAGTTATGGAAAGGAGGTGTGTGAAGTCAAAGAATGGAGGTGTGTGAAGTCAAACAATAAAGGTGTGTGCAGTCACAGAATGGAAGTGTGTGAAATCACAGAATGGAGGTGTGTGAAGTCAAAAAGGTGGTGTGTAGAGTCACAAATGGAGGTGTGTAACTCATAGAATGGAGGTGTGTGAAGTCAAAGAATGGAGGTGTGTGAAGGCATCAAATGGAGGTGTGTGAAGTCATGGAATGGAGGTGTGTGAAGTCACAGAATGGAGGTGTGTGAAGTCAGAATGGAGTTGTGTGAAGTCGTAGAATGGAGGTGTGTGAAGTCAGAATGGAGGTGTGTGAACTCATAGAATGGAGGTGAGTGAAGTCACAATGGAGGTATGTGAAGTCATAGAATGGTGGTGTGTGAAGTCACAGAATGGAGGTGTGGAAGTCATAGAATGCAGGTGTGTGAAGTCAGAATGGAGGTGTGTGAAGTCATAGAATGGAGGTGTGTGAAGTCATAATGTAGGTGTGTGAAGTCACAGAATTGAGGTGTGTGAAGTCACAGAATGGAGGTGTGTAAAGTCATAGAATGGAGGTGTGTGAAGTCATAGAATGGAGGTGTGTGAAGTCATAGAATGAATGTTTGTGAATTAAGAATGAAGGTGTGTTAAGTCATAAAACGGAGATGTGTGAAGGCACAGAATGGAGGTGTGTGAAGTCAAGAATGTAGCTGTATGAAGTCAGAATGGAGGTGTGTGAAGTCATAGAATGGAGGTGTGTGAACTCACAATGGAGATGTGTTAAGTCAAAAAATGGTGGTGTGTGAAGTCAAAGAATGGAAGTGTGTGAAGTCACAGAATGGAGGTGTGTGAAGTCATAGAATGGACCTGTATGATGTCATAGAATGGAGGTGTGTGAAGTCACAGAATTGATGTTTGTGAAGTCAGAATGGAGGTGTGTGAAGTCAGAATGGAGGTTTGTGAAGTCATAGAATGGAGGTGTGTGAAGTCATAGAATGGAGGTGTGTGAAGTCATAGAAGGAGGTGTGTGAAGTCACAGAATTGATATTTGTGAATTCAGAATGGAGGTGTGCGAACTCACAATGGAGGTGTGTGAAGTCAAAGAATGGAGGTGTGTGAAGTCACAGAATTGATGTTTGTGAAGTCAGAATGGAGGTGTGTGAAGTCAGAATGGAGGTGTGTGAAGTCATAGAATGGAGGTGTGTGAAGTCACAATGCACGTGTGTGACCTCATAGAATGGACGTTTCTGAAGTCAGAATGAAGTTGTGTGAAGCCATAGAATGGAGGTGTGTGAAGTCAGAATGGAGGTGTGTGAAGTCATAGAATGGAGGTGTGTGAAGTCAGAATGGAGGTGTGTGAACTCATAGAATGGAGCTGTGTGAAGTCACAATGGAGGTATGTGAAGTCATAGAATGGAGGTGTGTGAAGTCAGAGAATGGAGGTGTGTGAAGTCATAGAATGGAGCTGTGTGACGTCAGATTTGAGTTGTGTGAAGTCACAGAATGGAGGTGTGTGAACTCAGAATGGAGGTGTGTGAAGTCACAGAATGAAGGTGTGTGAAGTCATAGAATGGAGGTGTGTGAAGTCATAGAATGGATGTGTGTGAATTCATAATGGAGGTTTGTGAAGTCACATAATTGAAGTGTGTGAAGTCATAGAATGGAGGTTTGTGAATTCATAGAATGGAGGTGTGTGAAGTCATAGAATGGAGGTGTGTGAAGTCATAGAATGGATGTTTGTGAAGTAAGAATGAAGGTGTGTTTAGTCATAGAATGGAGGTGTGTGAAGTCATAGAATGGAGCTGTTTGAAGTCAGAATGGAGGTGTGTGAAGTCACAGAATGGAGGTGTGTGAACTCAGAATGGTGGTGTGTGAAGTCACAGAATGGAGGTGTGTTAAGTCACAGAACGGAGGAGTTTGAACTCAGAATGGAGGTGTGTGAAATCACAGAATGGAGGTGTGTGAAGTCATAGAATGGAGGTGTGTGAAATCATAGAATGGAGGTGTGGGAAGGCATAGAGTGGAGCTGTGTGAAGTCAGATTGGAGGTGTGCGAAGTCATTGAATGGAGCTGGGTGAAGTCAGAATGGAGGTGTGTGAAGTCATAGAATGGAGGTGTGTGAGGGCATAGAATGGATGTTTCTGAAGTAAGAATGAAGGTGTGTGAAGTCATAGAATGGAAGTGTGTGAAGTCATAGAATGGAGGTGTGTGAAGTCAGAGAATGGAGGTGTGTGAAGTCAGAATGGAGGTGTGAAGTCATAGAATAGAGGTGGATGAAGTCATAGAAAGGAGTTGTGGGAAGTCATAGAATAGAGGAGTGTGAAGTCATAGAATGGAGGTGAGTGAAGTCACAGATTCGAGGTCTGTGAAGTCATAGAATGGAGCTGTGTAATGTCAGAATTGAGGAGTGTGAAGTCCTAGAATGGACGTGTGTGAACTCATAGAATGGAGGTGTGTGACGTCACAATGGAAGTGTGTGAAGTCACAGAATGGAGGTGTGTGAAGTCATATATTGGAGGTGTGTGAAGTCAGAATGGAGGTGTGTGAAGTCACAGAATGGAGGTGTGTGAACTCAGAATGGAGGTGTTTGTAGTCATAGATGGAGGTGTGTGAAGTCACAGTATGGAGGTGTGTGAAATCATAGAATGGAATTTTGTGAATTCACAGAATGGAGCTGTGTGAAGTCAGAATGGAGGTGTGTGAAGTCATAGAATGGAGGTGTGTGAAGTGACAGAATGGATGTGTGTGAATTCATAGAATGGAGGTGTGAGAAGTCACAGAATGGAGGTGTGTGAAGTCATACAATGAAGGTGAATGAAGTCATAGAATGGAGGTGTGTGAAGTCACAGAAGGGAGGTGTGTGAAGTCATAAAATGGAGGTGTGTGAAGTCATAGAATGGAGGTGTGTGAAGTCAGAATGGAGGTGTGTGATCTCATAGATTGGACGTGTGTGAAGTCACAATGGAGGTGTGTGAAGACATAGAATGGACGTGTGTGAAGTCACAGAATGGAGGTGTGTGAAGTCATAAAATGGAGGTGTGTGAAGTCATAGAATGGAGGTGTGTGAAGTCATAGAATGGATGTTTCTGAAGTAAGAATGAAGGTGTGTGAATTCACAGAATGGAGGTTTGTGAAGTCATAGAATGGAGTTGTGTGAGGTCATAGAATGGATGTTTCTGAAGTAAGAATGAAGGTGTGTGAAGTCATAGAATGGAGGTGTGTGAAGTCATAGAATGGAGGTGTGTGAAGTCACAGAATGGAGGTATCTGAAGTCAGAATGGAGGTGTGAAGTCATCTAATAGAGGTGGGTGAAATCATAGAAAGGAGGTGTGGGAAGTCATAGAATGGAGCAGTGTGAAGTCATAGAGTGGAGGTAAGTGAAGTCACAGAATCAAGGTCTGTGAAGTCATAGAATAGAGGTGTGTGAAGTCAGAATGGAGGTGTGTGAAGTCATAGAATGGAGGTATGTGAACTCATAGAATGGAGGTGTGTGATGTCACAATGGAAGTGTGTTAAGTCACAGAATGGAGGTGTGTGAAGTCATACATTGGTGTGTGAAGTCAGAATGGAGGTGTGTGAAGTCACAGAATGGAGGTGTGTGAACTCAGATTGGAGGTGTGTGAAGTTATAGATGGAGGTGTGTGCAGTCATAGTATGGAGTTGTGTGAAATCCTAGAATGGAGTTTTGTGAATTCACAGAATGGAGGAGTGTGAAGTCAGAATGGCGGAGTGTGAAGTCACAGAATGGAGGTGTGTGAAGTCACAGAATGGAGGTGTGTGAAGTCATAGAATGGAGGTGTGTGAAGACGCAGAATGGAGATGTGTGTAGTCACAGAATGGAGGTGTGTGAAGTCACAGAATGGAGGTGTGTGAAGTCACAGAATGGAGGTGTGTGTACTCAAAATGGAGGTGTGTGAAGTCCCAGAATGGAGGTGTGTGAAGTCAAACAATAAAGGTGTGTGAAGTCACAGAATGGAGGTCTGTGAAGTCATAGAATGGAGGTGTGTTAAGTCACAGAACGGAGGTGTGTGAACTCAGAGAATGGAGGTGTGTGAACTCAGAATGGAGGTGTGTGATATCACAGAACGGAGATTTGTGAAGTCATAGAATGGAAGTGCGTGAAGTCATATAATGGATATTTCTGAAATAAGAATGAAGGTGTGTGAAGTCATAGAATGGAGGTTTGTGAAGTCAAAATGGAGGTGTGTGAACTCATAGAAAGGAGGTGTGTGAATTCTTAGAATGGAATTGTGTGAAGTTATGGAAAGGAGGTGTGTGAAGTCAAAGAATGGAGGTGTGTGAAGTCAAACAATAAAGGTGTGTGCAGTCACAGAATGGAAGTGTGTGAAATCACAGAATGGAGGTGTGTGAAGTCAAAAAGGTGGTGTGTAGAGTCACAAATGGAGGTGTGTAACTCATAGAATGGAGGTGTGTGAAGTCAAAGAATGGAGGTGTGTGAAGGCATCAAATGGAGGTGTGTGAAGTCATGGAATGGAGGTGTGTGAAGTCACAGAATGGAGGTGTGTGAAGTCAGAATGGAGTTGTGTGAAGTCGTAGAATGGAGGTGTGTGAAGTCAGAATGGAGGTGTGTGAACTCATAGAATGGAGGTGAGTGAAGTCACAATGGAGGTATGTGAAGTCATAGAATGGTGGTGTGTGAAGTCACAGAATGGAGGTGTGGAAGTCATAGAATGCAGGTGTGTGAAGTCAGAATAGAGGTGTGTGAAGTCATAGAATGGAGGTGTGTGAAGTCATAATGTAGGTGTGTGAAGTCACAGAATTGAGGTGTGTGAAGTCACAGAATGGAGGTGTGTAAAGTCATAGAATGGAGGTGTGTGAAGTCATAGAATGGAGGTGTGTGAAGTCATAGAATGAATGTTTGTGAATTAAGAATGAAGGTGTGTTAAGTCATAAAATGGAGATGTGTGAAGGCACAGAATGGAGGTGTGTGAAGTCATAGAATGTAGCTGTATGAAGTCAGAATGGAGGTGTGTGAAGTCATAGAATGGAGGTGTGTGAACTCACAATGGAGATGTGTTAAGTCAAAAAATGGTGGTGTGTGAAGTCAAAGAATGGAAGTGTGTGAAGTCACAGAATGGAGGTGTGTGAAGTCATAGAATGGACCTGTATGATGTCATAGAATGGAGGTGTGTGAAGTCACAGAATTGATGTTTGTGAAGTCAGAATGGAGGTGTGTGAAGTCAGAATGGAGGTTTGTGAAGTGATAGAATGGAGGTGTGTGAAGTCATAGAATGGAGGTGTGTGAAGTCATAGAAGGAGGTGTGTGAAGTCACAGAATTGATATTTGTGAATTCAGAATGGAGGTGTGCGAACTCACAATGGAGGTGTGTGAAGTCAAAGAATGGAGGTGTGTGAAGTCACAGAATTGATGTTTGTGAAGTCAGAATGGAGGTGTGTGAAGTCAGAATGGAGGTGTGTGAAGTCATAGAATGGAGGTGTGTGAAGTCACAATGCACGTGTGTGACCTCATAGAATGGACGTTTCTGAAGTCAGAATGAAGTTGTGTGAAGCCATAGAATGGAGGTGTGTGAAGTCAGAATGGAGGTGTGTGAAGTCATAGAATGGAGGTGTGTGAAGTCAGAATGGAGGTGTGTGAACTCATAGAATGGAGCTGTGTGAAGTCACAATGGAGGTATGTGAAGTCATAGAATGGAGGTGTGTGAAGTCAGAGAATGGAGGTGTGTGAAGTCATAGAATGGAGCTGTGTGACGTCTGATTTGAGTTGTGTGAATTCACAGAATGGAGGTGTGTGAACTCAGAATGGAGGTGTGTGAAGTCACAGAATGAAGGTGTGTGAAGTCATAGAATGGAGGTGTGTGAAGTCATAGAATGGATGTGTGTGAATTCATACTGGAGGTTTGTGAAGTCACATAATTGAGGTGTGTGAAGTCATAGAATGGAGGTTTGTGAATTCATAGAATGGAGGTGTGTGAAGTCATAGAATGGAGGTGTGTGAAGTCATAGAATGGATGTTTGTGAAGTAAGAATGAAGGTGTGTTTAGTCATAGAATGGAGGTGTGTGAAGTCATAGAATGGAGCTGTTTGAAGTCAGAATGGAGGTGTGTGAAGTCACAGAATGGAGGTGTGTGAACTCAGAATGGTGGTGTGTGAAGTCACAGAATGGAGGTGTGTTAAGTCACAGAACGGAGGAGTTTGAACTCAGAATGGAGGTGTGTGAAATCACAGAATGGAGGTGTGTGAAGTCATAGAATGGAGGTGTGTGAAATCATAGAATGGAGGTGTGGGAAGGCATAGAGTGGAGCTGTGTGAAGTCAGATTGGAGGTGTGCGAAGTCATTGAATGGAGCTGGGTGAAGTCAGAATGGAGGTGTGTGAAGTCATAGAATGGAGGTGTGTGAGGGCATAGAATGGATGTTTCTGAAGTAAGAATGAAGGTGTGTGAAGTCATAGAATGGAAGTGTGTGAAGTCAGAGAATGGAGGTGTGTGAAGTCAGAGAATGGAGGTGTGTGAAGTCAGAATGGAGGTGTGAAGTCATAGAATAGAGGTGGATGAAGTCATAGAAAGGAGTTGTGGGAAGTCATAGAATAGAGGAGTGTGAAGTCATAGAATGGAGGTGAGTGAAGTCACAGATTCGAGGTCTGTGAAGTCATAGAATGGAGCTGTGTAATGCCAGAATTGAGGAGTGTGAAGTCCTAGAATGGACGTGTGTGAACTCATAGAATGGAGGTGTGTGACGTCACAATGGAAGTGTGTGAAGTCACAGAATGGAGGTGTGTGAAGTCATATATTGGAGGTGTGTGAAGTCAGAATGGAGGTGTGTGAAGTCACAGAATGGAGGTGTGTGAACTCAGAATGGAGGTGTTTGAAGTCATAGATGGAGGTGTGTGAAGTCACAGTATGGAGGTGTGTGAAATCATAGAATGGAATTTTGTGAATTCACAGAATGGAGCTGTGTGAAGTCAGAATGGAGGTGTGTGAAGTCATAGAATGGAGGTGTGTGAAGTGACAGAATGGATGTGTGTGAATTCATAGAATGGAGGTGTGAGAAGTCACAGAATGGAGGTGTGTGAAGTCATACAATGAAGGTGTATGAAGTCATAGAATGGAGGTGTGTGAAGTCACAGAAGGGAGGTGTGTGAAGTCATAAAATGGAGGTGTGTGAAGTCATAGAATGGAGGTGTGTGAAGTCAGAATGGAGGTGTGTGATCTCATAGATTGGACGTGTGTGAAGTCACAATGGAGGTGTGTGAAGACATAGAATGGACGTGTGTGAAGTCACAGAATGGAGGTGTGTGAAGTCATAAAATGGAGGTGTGTGAAGTCATAGAATGGAGGTGTGTGAAGTCATAGAATGGATGTTTCTGAAGTAAGAATGAAGGTGTGTGAATTCACAGAATGGAGGTTTGTGAAGTCATAGAATGGAGTTGTGTGAGGTCATAGAATGGATGTTTCTGAAGTAAGAATGAAGGTGTGTGAAGTCATAGAATGGAGGTGTGTGAAGTCATAGAATGGAGGTGTGTGAAGTCACAGAATGGAGGTATCTGAAGTCAGAATGGAGGTGTGAAGTCATCTAATAGAGGTGGGTGAAATCATAGAAAGGAGGTGTGGGAAGTCATAGAATGGAGCAGTGTGAAGTCATAGAGTGGAGGTAAGTGAAGTCACAGAATCAAGGTCTGTGAAGTCATAGAATAGAGGTGTGTGAAGTCAGAATGGAGGTGTGTGAAGTCATAGAATGGAGGTATGTGAACTCATAGAATGGAGGTGTGTGATGTCACAATGGAAGTGTGTTAAGTCACAGAATGGAGGTGTGTGAATTCAAGGAACGGAGGTGTGTGAAGTCACAGAATGGAGGTCTGTATAGTCACAGAGTGGAGGTGTGTGAAGGCACAGAATGGAGAGGTGTGAAGTCAAAGAATGGAGGAATGTGAAGTCACAGAATGGAGATGTGTGAAGTGAGAATACAGGTGTGCGAAGTCATAGAATGGAGGTGTGTGAAGTCAGAATGGAGCTGTGTGAACTCATAGAATGGAGGTGTGTGAAGTCACAATGGAGATGTGTGAAGTCATAGAATGGTGGTTTTTGAAGTCACAGAATGGAGGTGTGTGAAGTCATAGAATGGAGGTGTGTGAAGTTAGATTAGAGGTATGTGAAGTCACAAAATGGAGGTGTGTCAACTCAGAAATGAGGTATGTGAAGTCATAGAATGGAGGTGTGTGAAGTCACAGAATGGAAGTGGGTGAACTCAAAATGGAGGTGTGTGAAGTCACAGAATGGCGGTGTGTGAATTCATAGAAGGGAGGTGTGTGAATTCATAGAATGGAGGTGTGTGAAGTCACAGAATGGAAGTGTGTGAAGTCCAAATGGAGGTGTGTGAAGTCAGAGAATGGAGATGTGTGAAGTCAATGAATGGACTTGTGTGAAGTAAATTGTGGTGTGTGAAGTCAAAGAATGGATGTGTGTGAAGTCACAGATTGGAGGAGTGTGAAGTCAAAATGGAGGTGTGTGAAGTCAAAGAATGGATGTGTGTGAAGTCATAGAATGGAGGTGTATGAAGTCATGGATTGGAGGTTTGTGAAGTCAAACATTGGAAGTGTGTGAAGTTACAGAATGGAGGTGTGTGAAGTCATAGAATGGAGGTGTGTGAAGTCAGAGAATGGAGGTGTGTGAAGTCAGAATGCAGGTGTGGGAAGTCATAGAATGGAGGTGTGTGAAGTCATAGAATGGAGGAGTGTGAAGTCATAGATTGGAAGGGTGTGAAGTCATAGATTGGAGGTGTGTGAAGTCACAGAGGGAGGTGTGTGAAGTCACAGAATGGAGATCTGTGAAGTCACAGTGGAGGTGTGTGAAGTCATAGAATGGAGGTGTGTGCAGTCAAAGAATGGAGGTGTGTGAAGTCATAGAATGGAGGTGTGTGAAGTCACAACATGGAGGTGTGTGAAGTCAGAATGGAGATGTGTGAAGTCACACAATGGAAGTTTGTGAAGTCACAGAATGGAGGTGTGTGAAGTCAAAATTGAGGTGTGTGAAGTCACAGAATCGAGGTGTGTGAAGTCACAGAATGGAGGTGTTAGAAATCAAAATTGTGGTGTGTGAATTCACAAATGGAGGTTTGTGAAGTCAGAATGGAGCTGAGTGAAGTCATAGAATGGAGGTGGGTGAAGGCAGAATGGAAGTGTGTGAACTCGTAGAATGGAGGTGTGTGAAGTCATAGAATGTAGGTGTGTGAAGTCATAGAATGGATGTTTGTGAAGTAAGAATGAAGGTGTGTGAAGTCATAGAATGGAAGTGTGTGAAGTCACAGAATGGAGGTGTGTGACGTCATAGAATGGAGCTGTGTGAATTCAGAATGGAGGTGTGGGAAGTGATAGAATGGAGGTGTGTGCAGTCATAGAATGGATGTTTCTGAAGTAGGAATGAAGGTGTGTGAAGTCATAGAATGGAGGTGTGTGAAGTCAAAATGGAGGTTTGTGAACTCAAAGAATGGAGGTGTGTGAAGTCATGGAATGGAGGTGTGTGAAGTCCAAGAATGGAGGTGTGTGAAGTCAAACAATGGTGGTGTGTGAAGTCACAGAATGGAGGTGTGTGAAGTCACAGAATGGAGGTGTGTGAAGTCAAAATGGAGGTGTGTGAAGTCACAGGATGGAGGTGTGTGAAGTCACAGAATGGAGGTGTTTGTAGTCAAAATTGTGGTGTGTGAATTCACAAATGGAGGTGTGTGAAGTCAGAATGGAGCTGAGTGAAGTCATAGAATGGAGGTGGGTGAAGGCAGAATGGAAGTGTGTGAACTCGTAGAATGGAGGTGCATGAAGTCAAAATGGAGGTGTGTGAAGTCATAGAATGGTGGTTTTTGATGTCAAAGAATGGACGTGTGTGAAGTCATAGAATGGAGGTATGTGAACTCAGATTGGAGGTGTGTGAAATCACAGAAGGGAGGTGTGTCAACTCAGAAACTAGGTGTGTGAAGTCATAGAATGGAGGTGTGTGAAGTCACAGAATGAAGGTGTGTGAAGTCATAGAAGGAGGTGTCTGAAGTCACAGAATGGAGGTGTGTGAAGACACAGAATGGAGGTGTGTGAACTCAGAGAGGAGGTGTGTGAAGTCACAGAATGGAGGTGTGTGAAGTCATAGAATGGAAGTGTGTGAAGTCATAGAATGGAGGTGTGTGAAGTCAGAATGGAGGTGTGTGAAGTCACAGAATGGAGGTTTGTGAACCCAGAATGGAGGTGTGTGAAGTCACAGAATGGAGGTTTGTGAAGTCATAGAATGGAGGTGTAAGAAGTCATCGAATGGATGTTGCTGAAGTAAGAATGAAGGTGTGTGAAGTCATAGAATGGAGGTGTCTGAAGTAATAGAATGGATGTTGCTGAAGTAAGAATGAAGGTGTGTGAACTCATAGAATGGAGGTGTATGAACTCATAGAACGGAGGTGTGTGAATTCATGGAACGGAGGTGTGTGAAGTCAAAGAATGGAGGTGTATGATGTCAAACAATGGAAGTGTGTGAAGTCATAGAATGGAGGTGTGTGAAGTCTTAGAATGGATTTGTGTGAAGTCATAGAATGGAGGTGTGTGAAGTCACAGAAGGAAGGTGTGTGAAGTCACAGAATGGAGGTCTGTAAAGTCACAGAGTGGAGGTGTGTGAAGGCACAGAATGGAGGGGTGTGAAGTCAAAGAATGGAGGAATGTGAAGTCACAGAATGGAGATGTGTGAAGTGAGAATACAGGTGTGCGAAGTCATAGAATGGAGGTGTGTGAAGTCAGAATGGAGCTGTGTGAACTCATAGAATGGAGGTGCCGAAGTCACAATGGAGATGTGTGAATCATAGAATGGTGGTTTTTGAAGTCACAGAATGGAGGTGTGAGAAGTCATAGAATGGAGGTGTGTGAAGTTAGATTAGAGGTATGTGAAGTCACAAAATGGAGGTGTGTCAACTCAGAAATGAGGTATATGAAGTCATAGAATGGAGGTGTGTGAAGTCACAGAATGGAAGTGGATGAACTCAAAATGGAGGTGTGTGAAGTCACAGAATGGCGGTGTGTGAATTCATAGAAGGGAGGTGTGTGAAGTCATAGAATGGAGGTGGGTGAAGGCAGAATGGAAGTGTGTGAACTCGTAGAATGGAGGTGCGTGAAGTCAAAATGGAGGTGTGTGAAGTCATAGAATGGTGGTTTTTGATGTCAAAGAATGGAGGTGTGTGAAGTCATAGAATGGAGGTATGTGAACTCAGATTGGAGGTGTGTGAAATCACAGAAGGGAGGTGTGTCAACTCAGAAACTAGGTGTGTGAAGTCATAGAATGGAGGTGTGTGAAGTCACAGAATGAAGGTGTGTGAAGTCATAGAAGGAGGTGTCTGAAGTCACAGAATGGAGGTGTGTGAAGACACAGAATGGAGGTGTGTGAAGTCATAGAATGGAAGTGTGTGAAGTCATAGAATGGAGGTGTGTGAAGTCAGAATGGAGGTGTGTGAAGTCACAGAATGGAGGTTTGTGAACCCAGAATGGAGGTGTGTGAAGTCACAGAATGGAGGTTTGTGAAGTCATAGAATGGAGGTGTAAGAAGTCATCGAATGGATGTTGCTGAAGTAAGAATGAAGGTGTGTGAAGTCATAGAATGGAGGTGTCTGAAGTAATAGAATGGATGTTGCTGAAGTAAGAATGAAGGTGTGTGAACTCATAGAATGGAGGTGTATGAACTCATAGAACGGAGGTGTGTGAATTCATGGAACGGAGGTGTGTGAAGCCAAAGAATGGAGGTGTATGATGTCAAACAATGGAAGTGTGTGAAGTCATAGAATGGAGGTGTGTGAAGTCTTAGAATGGATTTGTGTGAAGTCATAGAATGGAGGTGTGTGAAGTCACAGAAGGAAGGTGTGTGAAGTCACAGAATGGAGGTCTGTAAAGTCACAGAGTGGAGGTGTGTGAAGGCACAGAATGGAGGGGTGTGAAGTCAAAGAATGGAGGATTGTGAAGTCACAGAATGGAGATGTGTGAAGTGAGAATACAGGTGTGCGAAGTCATAGAATGGAGGTGTGTGAAGTCAGAATGGAGCTGTGTGAACTAATAGAATGGAGGTGCCGAAGTCACAATGGAGATGTGTGAAGTCATAGAATGGTGGTTTTTGAAGTCACAGAATGGAGGTGTGAGAAGTCATAGAATGGAGGTGTGTGAAGTTAGATTAGAGGTATGTGAAGTCACAAAATGGAGGTGTGTCAACTCAGAAATGAGGTATGTGAAGTCATAGAATGGAGGTGTGTGAAGTCACAGAATGGAAGTGGGTGAACTCAAAATGGAGGTGTGTGAAGTCACAGAATGGCGGTGTGTGAATTCATAGAAGGGAGGTGTGTGAAGTCATAGAATGGAGGTGTGTGAAGTCACAGAATGGAAGTGTATGAAGTCAAAATGGAGGTGTGTGAAGTCAGAGAATGGAGGTGTGTGAACTCGGAAAGGAGGTGTGTGAAGTCACAGAATAGAGGTGTGTGAACTCATACAATGGAGGTGTGTGAAGTCACAGAATGCAGGTGTGTGAATTCATAGAATGGAGGTGTTTGAAGTAACAGAATGGAGGTGTGTGAAGTCACAGAATGGAAGTGGGTGAACTCACAATGGAGGTGTGTGAAGTCACAGAAGGGAGGTGTGTGAAGTCAGAAGGGAGGTGTGTGAAGTCACAGAATGGAGATGTGTGAACTCAGAATGGAGGTGTGGGAAGTCACAGAATGGAGGTTTGTGAAGTCATAGAATGGAGGTGTGTGAGGTCATAGAATGGATGTTTCTGAAGTAAGAATGAAGGTGTGTGAAGTCATAGAATGGAGTTGTGTGAAGTCATAGAATGCAGGTGTGTGAAGTCAGAGAATGTAGGTGTGTGAAGTCAGAATGGAGGTGTGAAGTCATAGAATAGAGGTGGGTGAAGTCATAGAAAGGAGTTGTGGAAGTCAAAGGATAGAGGAGTGTGAAGTCATAGAATGGAGGTGAGTGAAGTCACAGGTTCGAGGTCTGTGAAGTCATAGAATGGAGCTGTGTGATGCCAGAATTGAGGAGTGTGAAGTCCTAGAATGGACGTGTGTGAACTCATAGAATGGAGGTGTGTGACGTCACAATGGAAGTGTGTGAAGTCACAGAATGGAGGTGTGTGAAGTCATATATTGGAGGTGTGTGAAGTCAGAATGGAGGTGTGTGAAGTCACAGAATGGAGGTGTGTGTACTCAGAATGGAGGTGTTTGAAGTCATAGATGGAGGTGTGTGAAGTCACAGTATGGAGGTGTGTGAAATCAAAGAATGGAATTTTGTGAATTCACAGAATGGAGGTGTGTGAAGTCAGAATGGAGGAGTGTGAAGTCATAGAATGGAGGTGTGTGAAGTCAGAATGGAGGTGTGTGAACTCATAGATTGGACGTGTGTGAAGTCACAATGGAGGTGTGTGAAGACATAGAATGGAGGTGTGTGAAGCCACAGAATGGAGGTGTGTGAAGTCATAGAATGGAGGTGGGTGATGGCAGAATGGAAGTGTGTGAACTCGTAGAATGGAGGTGTGTGAAGTCAAAATGGAGGTGTGTGAAGTCATAGAATGGTGGTTTTTGATGTCAAAGAATGGAGGTGTGTGAAGTCATAGAATGGAGGTGTGTGAACTCAGATTGGAAGTGTGTGAAATCACAGAAGGGAGGTGTGTCAACTCAGAAACTAGGTGTGTGAAGTCATAGAATGGAGGTGTGTGAAATCACAGAATGAAGGTGTGTGAAGTCATAGAAGGAGGTGTCTGAAGTCACAGAATGGAGGTGTGTGAAGACACAGAATGGAGGTGTGTGAACTCAGGGAGGAGGTGTGTGAAGTCACAGAATGGAGGTGTGTGAAGTCATAGAATGGAAGTGTGTGAAGTCATAGAATGGAGGTGTGTGAATTCAGAATGGAGGTGTGTGAAGTCACAGAATGGAGGTTTGTGAACCCAGAATGGAGCTGTGTGAAGTCACAGAATGGAGGTGTATGAAGTCATGGATTGGAGGTTTGTGAAGTCAAACATTGGAAGTGTGTGAAGTTACAGAATGGAGGTGTGTGAAGTCATAGAATGGAGGTGTGTGATGTCACAATGGAAGTGTGTTAAGTCACAGAATGGAGGTGTGTGAAGTCATACATTGGTGTGTGAAGTCAGAATGGAGGTGTGTGAAGTCACAGAATGGAGGTGTGTGAACTCAGATTGGAGGTGTGTGAAGTTATAGATGGAGGTGTGTGCAGTCATAGTATGGAGTTGTGTGAAATCCTAGAATGGAGTTTTGTGAATTCACAGAATGGAGGAGTGTGAAGTCAGAATGGCGGAGTGTGAAGTCACAGAATGGAGGTGTGTGAAGTTAGAATGGAGGTGTGTGAACTCATAGAATGGAGGTGTGTGAAGTCATAATGGAGGTGTGTGAAGACATAGAATGGAGGTGTGTGAAGTCACAGAAAGGAGGTGTGTGAAGTCATAGAATGTAGGTGTGTGAAGTCATAGAATGGAGGTTTGTGAAGTAAGAATGAATGAAGGTGTGTGAAGTCATAGAATGGAAGTGTGTGAAGTCACAGAATGGGGATGTGTGACATCATAGAATGGAGCTGTGTGAATTCAGAATGGAGGTGTGTGAAGTGATAGAATGGAGGTGTGTGCAGGCATAGAATGGATGTTCCTGAAGTAGGAATGAAGGTGTGTGAAGTCATAGAATGGAGGTGTGTGAAGACAAAATGGAGGTTTGTGAACTCAAAGAATGGAGGTGTGTGAAGTCATGGAATGGAGGTGTGTGAAGTCCAAGAATGGAGGTGTGTGAAGTCAAACAATGGTGGTGTGTGAAGTCACAGAATGGAGGTGTATGAAGTCACAGAATGGAGGTGTGTGAAGTCAAAATGGAAGTGTGTGAAGTCACAGAATGGAGGTTTGTGAAGTCACAGAATGGAGGTGTTTGAAGTCAAAATTGTGGTGTGTGAATTCACAAATGGAGGTTTGTGAAGTCAGAATGGAGCTGAGTGAAGTCATAGAATGGAGGTGGGTGAAGGCAGAATGGAAGTGTGTGAACTCGTAGAATGGAGGTGTGTGAAGTCAAAATGGAGGTGTGTGAAGTCATAGAATGGTGGTTTTTGATGTCAAAGAATGGAGGTGTGTGAAGTCATAGAATGGAGGTGTGTGAACTCAGATTGGAGGTGTGTGAAATCACAGAAGGGAGGTGTGTCAACTCAGAAACTAGGTGTGTGAAGTCATAGAATGGAGGTGTGTGAAGTCACAGAATGAAGGTGTGTGAAGTCATAGAAGGAGGTGTCTGAAGTCACAGAATGGAGGTGTGTGAACTCAGAGAGGAGGTGTGTGAAGTCACAGAATGGAGGTGTGTGAAGTCATAGAATGGAAGTGTGTGAAGTCATAGAATGGAGGTGTGTGAAGTCAGAATGGAGGTGTGTGAAGTCACAGAATGGAGGTTTGTGAACCCAGAATGGAGGTGTGTGAAGTCACAGAATGGAGGTTTGTGAAGTCATAGAATGGAGGTGTATGAAGTCATAGAATGGACGTTGCTGAAGTAAGAATGAAGGTGTGTGAAGTCATAGAATGGAGGTGTCTGAAGTCATAGAATGGATGTTGCTGAAGTAAGAATGAAGGTGTGTGAACTCATAGAATGGAGGTGTATGAACTCATAGAATGGTGGTGTGTGAATTCAAGGAACGGAGGTGTGTGAAGTCACAGAATGGAGGTCTGTATAGTCACAGAGTGGAGGTGTGTGAAGGCACAGAATGGAGGTGTGTGAAGTCTTAGAATGGATTTTTGTGAAGTCACAGAATGGAGATGTGTGAAGTGAGAATACAGGTGTGCGAAGTCATAGAATGGAGGTGTGTGAAGTCAGAATGGGGCTGTGTGAACTCATAGAATGGAGGTGTGTGAAGTCACAATGGAGATGTGTGAAGTCATAGAATGGTGGTTTTTGAAGTCACAGAATGGAGGTGTGTGAAGTGAAAGAATGGAGGTGTGTGAAGTTAGATTAGAGGTATGTGAAGTCACAAAATGGAGGTGTGTCAACTCAGAAATGAGGTATGTGAAGTCATAGAATGGAGGTGTGTGAAGTCACAGAATGGAAGTGGGTGAACTCAAAATGGAGGTGTGTGAAGTCACAGAATGGCGGTGTGTGAATTCATAGAAGGGAGGTGTGTGAATTCATAGAATGGAGGTGTGTGAAGTCACAGAATGGAAGTGTGTGAAGTCAAAATGGAGGTGTGTGAAGTCAGAGAATGGAGATGTGTGAAGTCAATGAATGGACTTGTGTGAAGTAAATTGTGGTGTGTGAAGTCAAAGAATGGATGTGTGTGAAGTCACAGATTGGAGGAGTGTGAAGTCAAAATGGAGGTGTGTGAAGTCATAGAATGGAGGTGTATGAAGTCATGGATTGGAGGTTTGTGAAGTCAAACATTGGAAGTGTGTGAAGTTACAGAATGGAGGTGTGTGAAGTCAGAGAATGGAGGTGTGTGAAGTCAGAGAATGGAGGTGTGTGAAGTCAGAATGCAGGTGTGGGAAGTCATAGAATGGAGGTGTGTGAAGTCATAGAATGGAGGTGTGTGAAGTCATAGATTGGAAGGGTGTGAAGTCATAGATTGGAGGTGTGTGAAGTCACAGAGGGAGGTGTGTGAAGTCACAGAATGGAGATCTGTGAAGTCACAGTGAAGGTGTGTGAAGTCATAGAATGGAGGTGTGTGAAGTCAAAGAATGGAGGTGTGTGAAGTCATAGAATGGAGGTGTGTGAAGTCACAGCATGGAGGTGTGTGAAGTCAGAATGGAGATGTGTGAAGTCACAGAATGGAAGTTTGTGAAGTCACAGAATGGAGGTGTGTGAAGTCAAAATGGAGGTGTGTGAAGTCACAGAATGGAGGTGTGTGAAGTCACAGAATGGAGGTGTTTGAAATCAAAATTGTGGTGTGTGAATTCACAAATGGAGGTTTGTGAAGTCAGAATGGAGCTGAGTGAAGTCATAGAATGGAGGTGGGTGAAGGCAGAATGGAAGTGTGTGAACTCGTAGAATGGAGGTGTGTGAAGTCATAGAATGTAGGTGTGTGAAGTCATAGAATGGATGTTTGTGAAGTAAGAATGAAGGTGTGTGAAGTCATAGAATGGAAGTGTGTGAAGTCACAGAATGGAGGTGTGTGACGTCATAGAATGGAGCTGTGTGAATTCAGAATGGAGGTGTGGGAAGTGATAGAATGGAGGTGTGTGCAGTCATAGAATGGATGTTTCTGAAGTAGGAATGAAGGTGTGTGAAGTCATAGAATGGAGGTGTGTGAAGTCAAAATGGAGGTTTGTGAACTCAAAGAATGGAGGTGTGTGAAGTCATGGAATGGAGGTGTGTGAAGTCCAAGAATGGAGGTGTGTGAAGTCAAACAATGGTGGTGTGTGAAGTCACAGAATGGAGGTGTGTGAAGTCACAGAATGGAGGTGTGTGAAGTCAAAATGGAGGTGTGTGAAGTCACAGGATGGAGGTGTGTGAAGTCACAGAATGGAGGTGTTTGAAGTCAAAATTGTGGTGTGTGAATTCACAAATGGAGGTGTGTGAAGTCAGAATGGAGCTGAGTGAAGTCATAGAATGGAGGTGGGTGAAGGCAGAATGGAAGTGTGTGAACTCGTAGAATGGAGGTGCGTGAAGTCAAAATGGAGGTGTGTGAAGTCATAGAATGGTGGTTTTTGATGTCAAAGAATGGACGTGTGTGAAGTCATAGAATGGAGGTATGTGAACTCAGATTGGAGGTGTGTGAAATCACAGAAGGGAGGTGTGTCAACTCAGAAACTAGGTGTGTGAAGTCATAGAATGGAGGTCTGTGAAGTCACAGAATGAAGGTGTGTGAAGTCATAGAAGGAGGTGACTGAAGTCACAGAATGGAGGTGTGTGAAGACACAGAATGGAGGTGTGTGAACTCAGAGAGGAGGTGTGTGAAGTCACAGAATGGAGGTGTGTGAAGTCATAGAATGGAAGTGTGTGAAGTCATAGAATGGAGGTGTGTGAAGTCAGAATGGAGGTGTGTGAAGTCACAGAATGGAGGTTTGTGAACCCAGAATGGAGGTGTGTGAAGTCACAGAATGGAGGTTTGTGAAGTCATAGAATGGAGGTCTAAGAAGTCATCGAATGGATGTTGCTGAAGTAAGAATGAAGGTGTGTGAAGGCATAGAATGGAGGTGTCTGAAGTAATAGAATGGATGTTGCTGAAGTAAGAATGAAGGTGTGTGAACTCATAGAATGGAGGTGTGTGAACTCATAGAACGGAGGTGTGTGAATTCATGGAACGGAGGTGTGTGAAGTCAAAGAATGGAGGTGTATGATGTCAAACAATGGAAGTGTGTGAAGTCATAGAATGGAGGTGTGTGAAGTCTTAGAATGGATTTGTGTGAAGTCATAGAATGGAGGTGTGTGAAGTCACAGAAGGAAGGTGTGTGAAGTCACAGAATGGAGGTCTGTAAAGTCACAGAGTGGAGGTGTGTGAAGGCACAGAATGGAGGGGTGTGAAGTCAAAGAATGGAGGAATGTGAAGTCACAGAATGGAGATGTGTGAAGTGAGAATACAGGTGTGCGAAGTCATAGAATGGAGGTGTGTGAAGTCAGAATGGAGCTGTGTGAACTCATAGAATTGAGGTGCCGAAGTCACAATGGAGATGTGTGAAGTCATAGAATGGTGGTTTTTGAAGTCACAGAATGGAGGTGTGAGAAGTCATAGAATGGAGGTGTGTGAAGTTAGATTAGAGGTATGTGAAGTCACAAAATGGAGGTGTGTCAACTCAGAAATGAGGTATGTGAAGTCATAGAATGGAAGTGGGTGAACTCAAAATGGAGGTGTGTGAAGTCACAGAATGGAGGAATGTGAAGTCACAGAATGGAGATGTGTGAAGTGAGAATACAGGTGTGCGAAGTCATAGAATGGAGGTGTGTGAAGTCAGAATGGAGCTGTGTGAAGTCACAGAATGGAAGTGGGTGAACTCAAAATGGAGGTGTGTGAAGTCACAGAATGGCGGTGTGTGAATTCATAGAAGGGAGGTGTGTGAAGTCATAGAATGGAGGTGTGTGAAGTCACAGAATGGAAGTGTATGAAGTCAAAATGGAGGTGTGTGAAGTCAGAGAATGGAGGTGTGTGAACTCGGAAAGGAGGTGTGTGAAGTCACAGAATAGAGGTGTGTGAACTCATACAATGGAGGTGTGTGAAGTCACAGAATGCAGGTGTGTGAATTCATAGAATGGAGGTGTGTGAAGTCATACAATGGAGGTGTGTGAAGTCACAGAATGGAGGTGTTTGAAGTAACAGAATGGATGTGTGTGAAGTCACAGAATGGAAGTGGGTGAACTCACAATGGAGGTGTGTGAAGTCACAGAAGGGAGGTGTGTGAAGTCAGAAGGGAGGTGTGTGAAGTCACAGAATGGAGATGTGTGAACTCAGAATGGAGGTGTGGGAAGTCACAGAATGGAGGTTTGTGAAGTCATAGAATGGAGGTGTGTGAGGTCATAGAATGGATGTTTCTGAAGTAAGAATGAAGGTGTGTGAAGTCATAGAATGGAGGTGTGTGAAGTCATAGAATGCAGGTGTGTGAAGTCAGAGAATGTAGGTGTGTGAAGTCAGAATGGAGGTGTGAAGTCATAGAATAGAGGTGGGTGAAGTCATAGAAAGGAGTTGTGGAAGTCATAGAATAGAGGAGTGTGAAGTCATAGAATGGAGGTGAGTGAAGTCACAGGTTCGAGGTCTGTGAAGTCATAGAATGGAGCTGTGTGATGCCAGAATTGAGGAGTGTGAAGTCCTAGAATGGACGTGTGTGAACTCATAGAATGGAGGTGTGTGACGTCACAATGGAAGTGTGTGAAGTCACAGAATGGAGGTGTGTGAAGTCATATATTGGAGGTGTGTGAAGTCAGAATGGAGGTGTGTGAAGTCACAGAATGGAGGTGTGTGAACTCAGAATGGAGGTGTTTGAAGTCATAGATGGAGGTGTGTGAAGTCAGAATGGAGGTGTGTGAAGTCACAGAATGGAGGTTTGTGAACCCAGAATGGAGGTGTGTGAAGTCATATAGTGGAGGTGTGTGAAGTCAGAATGGAGGTGTGTGAAGTCACAGAATGGAGGTGTGTGAACTCAGAATGGAAGTGTGTGAAGTCATAGAATGGAGGTATGTGAAGTCAGAATGGAGGTGTGTGAAGTCACAGAATGGAGGTTTGTGAACCCAGAATGGAGGTGTGTGAAGTCACAGAATGGAGGTTTGTGAAGTCATAGAATGGAGGTGTAGGAAGTCATAGAATGGACGTTGCTGAAGTAAGAATGAATGTGTGTGAAGTCATAGAATGGAGGTGTCTGAAGTCATAGAATGGATGTTGCTGAAGTAAGAATGAAGGTGTGTGAACTCATAGAATGCAGGTGTATGAACTCATAGAATGGAGGTGTGTGAATTCAAGGAATGGAGGTGTGTGAAGTCACAGAATGGAGGTCTGTATAGTCACAGAGTGGAGGTGTGTGAAGGCACAGAATGGAGGGGTGTGAAGTCAAAGAATGGAGGAATGTGAAGTCACAGAATGGAGATGTGTGAAGTGAGAATACAGGTGTGCGAAGTCATAGAATGGAGGTGTGTGAAGTCAGAATGGAGCTGTGTGAACTCATAAAATGGAGGTGTGTGAAGACGCAATGGAGATGTGTGAAGTCATAGAATGGAGGTGTGTGAAGTCACAGAATGGAAGTGGGTGAACTCAAAATGGAGGTGTGTGAAGTCACAGAATGGCGGTGTGTGAATTCATAGAAGGGAGGTGTGTGAAGTCATAGAATGGAGGTGTGTGAAGTCACAGAATGGAAGTGTGTGAAGTCAAAATGGAGGTGTGTGAAGTGAGAAAATGGAGATGTGTGAAGTCAATGAATGGACTTGTGTGAAGTAAATTGTGGTGTGTGAAGTCAAAGAATGGATGTGTGTGAAGTCACAGATTGGAGGAGTGTGAAGTCAAAATGGAGGTGTGTGAAGTCAAAGAATGGATGTGTGTGAAGTCATAGAATGGAGGTGTATGAAGTCATGGATTGGAGGTTTGTGAAGTCAAACATTGGAAGTGTGTGAAGTTACAGAATGGAGGTGTGTGAAGTCATAGAATGGAGGTGTGTGAAGTCAGAGAATGGAGGTGTGTGAAGTCAGAATGCAGGTGTGTGAAGTCATAGAATGGAGGTGTGTGAAGTCATAGAATGGAGGTGTGTGAAGTCATAGATTGGAAGGGTGTGAAGTCATAGATTGGAGGTGTGTGAAGTCACAGAGGGAGGTGTGTGAAGTCACAGAATGGAGATCTGTGAAGTCACAGTGGAGGTGTGTGAAGTCATAGAATGGAGGTGTGTGAAGTCAAAGAATGGAGGTGTGTGAAGTCATAGAATGGAGGTGTGTGAAGTCACAGCATGGAGGTGTGTGAAGTCAGAATGGAGATGTGTGAAGTCACAGAATGGAAGTGTGTGAAGTCACAGAATGGAGGTGTGTGAAGTCAAAATGGAGGTGTGTGAAGTCACAGAATGGAGGTGTGTGAAGTCACAGAATGGAGGTGTTTGAAATCAAAATTGTGGTGTGTGAATTCACAAATGGAGGTTTGTGAAGTCAGAATGGAGCTGAGTGAAGTCATAGAATGGAGGTGGGTGAAGGCAGAATGGAAGTGTGTGAACTCGTAGAATGGAGGTGTGTGAAGTCATAGAATGTAGGTGTGTGAAGTCATAGAATGGATGTTTGTGAAGTAAGAATGAAGGTGTGTGAAGTCATAGAATGGAAGTGTGTGAAGTCAGAATGGATGTGTGTGAAGTCACAGAATTGATGTTTGTGAAGTCAGAATGGAGGTGTGTGAACTCACAATGGAGGTGTGTGAAGTCATAGAATGGAGGTGTGTGAAGTCACAGAATTGATGTTTGTGAAGTCAGAATGGAGGTGTGTGAAGTCAGAATGGAGGTGTGTGAAGTCATAGAATGGAGGTGTGTGAAGTCACAATGCAGGTGTGTGAACTCATAGACTGGAGGTGTGTGAAGTCACAGAATGGAGGTGTGTGAAGTCATAGAACGGAGGTGTGTGAAGTCATAGAATGGAGGTGTGTGAAGTCATAGAATGGAGGTTTGTGAAGTCAAAATGGTGGTGTGTAACGTCACAAATGCAGGTGTGTGAAGTCACAGAATGTATGTGTGTGAACTCAAAATGGAGGTGTGTGAAGTCAAGGAATGGAGGTGTTTGAAGTCACAGAATGGAGGTGTGTTAAGTCAAAATGGTGGTGTGTAACGTCACAAATGCAGGTGTGTGAAGTCACAGAATGTATGTGTGTGAACTCAAAATGGAGGTGTGTGAAGTCAAGGAATGGAGGTGTGCGAAGTCAAAGAATATAGGTGTGTGAAATCATAGAAAGGAGGTGTGTGAAGTCATAGAATGGAGGTGTGTGAAATCATAGAAGGAAGGTGTGTGAAGTGACGGAATGAAGGTGTGTTAAGTCACAGAACGGAGGTGTGTGAACTCAGAATGGAGGAGTGTGAAGTCCCAGAATGGAGGTGTGGGAAGTCATAGAATGGAGTTGTGTGAAGTCACAGAATGGAGATGTGTGAATTCATAGAATGGAGGTGTGTGAAGTCATATAATGGAGGTGTGTGAAGTCACAGAATGGAGGTGTGTGAAGTCAAAGAATGGCGGTGTGTGAAGTCACAGAATGGGGGTGTGTGAACTCACAATGGAGGTGTGTGAAGTCAAAGAATGGAGGTGAGTGAAGTCATAGAATGGAAGTGTGTGAAATCATAGAATGGAGGTGTGTGAAGCCAGAATTGAGGTGTGTGAAGTCACAGAATTGAGGTTTGTGAACTCACAATGGAGGTGTGTGAAGTAACAGAATGGAGGTGTGTGAAGTCACAGAATGTAGGTGTGTGAAGTCATAGAATGGAGGTGTGTGAAGTCACAGAATGGAGGTGTGTGAAGTCACAGAATGGAGGTGTGTGAAGTCAAAATGGAGGTGTGTGAACTCATAGAATGGAGGTTTTTGAACTCATAGAATGGAGGTGTGTGAAGTCATGCAATGGAGGTGTGTGAAGTCAAAGAATGGAGGTGTGTGAAGTCAAACAATAAAGGTGTGTGAAGTCACAGAATGGAGGTGTGTGAAATCACAGAATGGAGGTGTGTGAAGTCAAAAATGTGGTGTGTAGAGTCACAAATGGAGGGGTGTGAACTCATAGAATGGAGGTGTGTGAAGTCAAAGGATGGAGGTGTGTGAAGTCACAGAATGGAGGTGTGTGAAGTCATAGAATGGAGGTGTGTGAAGTCATAGAATTGATGTTTCTGAATAAGAATGAATGTGTGTGAAGTCATAGAATGGAGGTGTATGAAGTCAAAATGGAGGTGTGTGAACTCATAGAATGCAGTTCTGAGAACTCATAGAATGCAGGTGTGTGAAGTCATGGAATAAAGGTGTGTGAAGTCAAAGAATGCATTGTGTGAAGTCAAACAATAAAGGTGTGTGAAGTCACAGAATGGAGGTGTGTGAAGTCATGGAATGGAGGTGTGTGAAGTCACAGAATGGAGGTGTGTGAAGTCAGAATGTAGTTGTGTGAAGTCATAGAATTGAGGTGTGTGAAGTCACAAGGGAGGTGTGTGAAATCATAGAATGGAGGTGTATGAAGTCATCGAATGGAGGTGTGTGAAGTCATGGAATGGAGGTGTGTGAAGTCATGGAATGGAGGTGTGTGAAGTCACAGAATGGAGGTGTGTGAAGTCAGAATGGAGTTGTGTGAAGTCATAGAATGGAGGTGTGTGAAGTCACAAGGGAGGTGTGTGAAATCATAGAATGGAGGTGTGTGAAGTCACAGTATGGAGGTGTGTGAAGTCATAGAATGGAGCTGTGTGAAGTCAGATTGGAGGTGTGTGAAGTCACAGAATTGAGGTGTGTGAACTCAGAATGGAGGTGTGTGAAGTCACAGAATGGAGGTTTGTAAAGTCATAGAATGGAGGTGTGTGAAGTCATAGAATGTAGGTGTGTGAAGTCAAAATGGAGGTGTGCGAACTCATAAAATGGAGATGCGTGAAGTCATGGAATGGAGGTGTGTGAAGTCCAAAAAAGGGAGGTGTGTGAAGTCAAACAATGTTGGTGTGTGAAGTCACAGAATGGAGGTGTGTGAAGTCAGAATGGATGTGTGTGAAGTCACAGAATTGATGTTTGTGAAGTCAGAATGGAGGTGTGTGAACTCACAATGGAGGTGTGTGAAGTCAAAGAATGGAGGTGTGTGAAGTCACAGAATTGATGTTTGTGAAGTCAGAATGGAGGTGTGTGAAGTCAGAATGGAGGTGTGTGAAGTCATAGAATGGAGGTGTGTGAAGTCACAATGCAGGTGTGTGAACTCATAGACTGGAGGTGTGTGAAGTCACAGAATGGAGGTGTGTGAAGTCATAGAACGGAGGTGTGTGAAGTCATAGAATGGAGGTGTGTGAAGTCATAGAATGGAGGTTTGTGAAGTCATAGAATGGAGGTGGGTGAATTCATACAATGGATGTTCCTGAAGTAAGAATGTAGGTGTGTGAAGTCATAGAATGGAGGTGTGTGAAGTCAAAATGGTGGTGTGTGAACTCATAGAATGGATGTGTGTGAACTGATAGAGTAGATGTGTGTGAAGTCATGGAATGGAGGTGTGTGAAGTCAAAGAATGGAGGTGTGTGAAGTCAAACAATGGAGGTGTGCGAAGTCACATAATGGAGGTGTGTGAAGTCACAGAATGGAAGTGTGTGAAGTTAAAATGGAGGTGTGTGAAGTCACAGAATGGAGGTGTGTGAAGTCACAGAATGGAGGTGTGTGAAGTCAAAATGGTGGTGTGTAACGTCACAAATGCAGGTGTGTGAAGTCACAGAATGTATGTGTGTGAACTCAAAATGGAGGTGTGTGAAGTCAAGGAATGGAGGTGTGCGAAGTCAAAGAATATAGGTGTGTGAAATCATAGAAAGGAGGTGTGTGAAGTCATAGAATGGAGGTGTGTGAAATCATAGAAGGAAGGTGTGTGAAGTCACGGAATGAAGGTGTGTTAAGTCACAGAACGGAGGTGTGTGAACTCAGAATGGATGTGTGTGAAGTCCCAGAATGGAGGTGTGGGAAGTCATAGAAGGGAGTTGTGTGAAGTCACAGAATGGAGATGTGTGAATTCATAGAATGGAGGTGTGTGAAGTCATATAATGGAGGTGTGTGAAGTCACAGAATGGAGGTGTGTGAAGTCAAAGAATGGCGGTGTGTGAAGTCACAGAATGGGGGGTGTGTGAACTCACAATGGAGGTGTGTGAAGTCAAAGAATGGAGGTGAGTGAAGTCATAGAATGGAAGTGTGTGAAATCATAGAATGGAGGTGTGTGAAGCCAGAATTGAGGTGTGTGAAGTCACAGAATTGAGGTTTGTGAACAAACAATGGAGGTGTGTGAAGTAACAGAATGTAGGTGTGTGAAGTCACAGAATGTAGGTGTGTGAAGTCATAGAATGGAGGTGTGTGAAGTCACAGAATGGAGGTGTGTGAAGTCACAGAATGGAGGTGTGTGAAGTCAAAATGGAGGTGTGTGAACTCATAGAATGGAGGTTTTTGAACTCATAGAATGGAGGTGTGTGAAGTCATGCAATGGAGGTGTGTGAAGTCCAAGAATGGAGGTGTGTGAAGTCAAACAATAAAGGTGTGTGAAGTCACAGAATGGAGGTGTGTGAAATCACAGAATGGAGGTGTGGTGAAGTCAAAAATGTGGTGTGTAGAGTCACAAATGGAGGGGTGTGAACTCATAGAATGGAGGTGTGTGAAGTCAAAGGATGGAGGTGTGTGAAGTCACAGAATGGAGGTGTGTGAAGTCATAGAATGGAGGTGTGTGAAGTCATAGAATTGATGTTTCTGAATAAGAATGAATGTGTGTGAAGTCATAGAATGGAGGTGTATGAAGTCAAAATGGAGGTGTGTGAACTCATAGAATGCAGTTCTGAGAACTCATAGAATGCAGGTGTGTGAAGTCATGGAATAAAGGTGTGTGAAGTCAAAGAATGCATTGTGTGAAGTCAAACAATAAAGGTGTGTGAAGTCACAGAATGGAGGTGTGTGAAATCACAGAATGGAGGTGTGTGAAGTCATGGAATGGAGGTGTGTGAAGTCACAGAATGGAGGTGTGTGAAGTCAGAATGTAGTTGTGTGAAGTCATAGAATGGAGGTGTGTGAAGTCACAAGGGAGGTGTGTGAAATCATAGAATGGAGGTGTATGAAGTCATCGAATGGAGGTGTGTGAAGTCATGGAATGGAGCTGTGTGAAGTCATGGAATGGAGGTGTGTGAAGTCACAGAATGGAGGTGTGTGAAGTCAGAATGGAGTTGTGTGAAGTCATAGAATGGAGGTGTGTGAAGTCACAAGGGAGGTGTGTGAAATCATAGAATGGAGGTGTGTGAAGTCACAGTATGGAGGTGTGTGAAGTCATAGAATGGAGCTGTGTGAAGTCAGATTGGAGGTGTGTGAAGTCACAGAATTGAGGTGTGTGAACTCAGAATGGAGGTGTGTGAAGTCACAGAATGGAGGTTTGTAAAGTCATAGAATGGAGGTGTGTGAAGTCATAGAATGTAGGTGTGTGAAGTCAAAATGGAGGTGTGCGAACTCATAAAATGGAGATGCGTGAAGTCATGGAATGGAGGTGTGTGAAGTCCAAAAAAGGGAGGTGTGTGAAGTCAAACAATGTTGGTGTGTGAAGTCACAGAATGGAGGTGTGTGAAGTCAAAGAATGGAAGTGTGTGAAGTCAAAATTGAGGTGTGTGAAGTCACAGAATGGAGGTGTGTGAAGTCAGAGAATGGAGGTCTGTGAACTCAGAATGGAGGTGTGTGAAGTCACAGAACGGAGATTTGTGAAGTCATAGAATGGCAGTACGTGAAGTCATAGAATGGGTGTTTCTGAAGTAAGAATGAAGGTGCGTGAAGTCATAGAATGGAGCTGTGTGAAGTCAAAATGGAGGTGTGTAAATTCATAGAATGGAGGTGTGTGAACTCATAGAATGGAGGTGTGTGAAGTCATGGAATGGAGGTGTGTGAAGTCAAAGAATGGAGGTGTGTGAAATCAAACAATAAAGGTGTGTGAAGTCACAGAATGGAGGTGTGTGAATTCACAGAATGGACGTGTGTGAAGTCAAAAAGGTGGTGTGTAGAGTCACAAATGGAGGTGTGTGAACTCATAGAATGGAGGTGTGTGAAGTCAAAGAATGGAGGTGTGTGAAGTCAAAATGGAGGTGTGTGAACTCATAAAATGGAGATGTGTGAAGTCATAGAATGGAGGTGCGTGAAGTCCAAAAATGGAGGTGTGTGAAGTCAAACAATGGTGGTGTGTGAAGTCAGAGAATGGAGGTGTGTGAAGTCAAAGAATGGATGTGTGTTAAGTCAAGATGGAGGTGTGTGAAGTCACAGAATGGGGTGTGTGAAGTCACAGAATGGAGGTGTATGAAGTCATAGAATGTAGGTGTGTGAAGTCACAGAATGGAGGTGTGTGAAGACACAGAATGGAGGTGTGTGAAGTAAAAGTGTGGAGGTGTGGGAAATCACAGAATGGAGGTTTGTGAAGTCAAAAAGGTGGTGTGTAGACTCACAAATGGAGGTGTGTCAACTCATAGAATGGAGGTGTGTGAAGTCAAAGAATAAAGGTGTGTGAAGGCATCGAATGGAGGTGTGTGAAGTCATGCAATGGAGGTGTGTGAAGTCACAGAATGGAGGTGTGTGAAGTCAGAATGGAGGTGTGTGAAGTCATAGAATGGAGGTGTGTGAAGTCAGAATGGAGGTGTGTGAACTCATAGAATGGAGGTGTATGAAGTCATAATGGAGGTGTGTGAAGTCATAGAATGGAGGTGTGTGAAGTCACAGAATGGAGGTGTGTGAAGTCATAGAATGGAGCTGTGTGAAGTCAGATTGGAGGTGTGTGAAGTCACAGAATGGATGTGTGTGAACTCAGAATGGAGGTGTGTGAAGTCACAGAATTGAGGTGTGTGAAGTCATAGAATGGAGTTGTGTAAAGTCATAGAATGGAGGTGTGTGAGGTCATAATGTAGGTGTGTGAAGTCACAGAATTGAGATGTGTGAAGTCACAGAATGGAGGTGTGTGAAGTCATAGAATTGAGGTGTGTGAAGTCATAGAATGGAGGTGTGTGAAGTCATAGAATGGATGTTTGTGAAGTAAGAATGAAGGTGTGTTAAGTACTAGAATGGAGATGTGTGAAGGCACAGAATGGAGGTGTGTGAAGTCATAGAATGGAGCTGTGTGAAGTCAGAATGGAGGTGTGTGAAATCATAGAATGAAGGTGTGTGAACTCACAATGGAGATGTGTGAAGTCAAAGAATGGAGGTGTGTGAAGTCAAAGAATGGAAGTGTGTGAAGTCATAGAATGGAGGTGTGTGAAGTCATAGAATGGAGGTGTGTGAAGTCATAGAATGGAGTTGTGTGAAGTCACAGAATTGATGTTTGTGAAGTCAGAATGGAGGTCTGTGAAGTCAGAATGGAGGTTTGTGAAGTCATAGAATGGAGGTGTGTGAAGTCGTAGAATGGATGTGTGTGAAGTCACAGAATTGATCTTTTTGAAGTCAGAATGGAGGTGTGTGAACTCACAATGGAGGTGTGTGAAGTCAAAGAATGGAGGTGTGTGAAGTCACAGAATTGATGTTTGTGAAGTCAGAATGGAGATGTGTGAATTCAGAATGGAGGTGTGTGAAGTCATAGAATGGAGGTGTGTGAAGTCACAATGCAGGTGTGTGAACTCATAGACTGCAGGTGTGTGAAGTCACAGAATGGAGGTGTGTGAAGTCATAGAATGGAGGTGTGTGAAGTCATAGAATGGAGGTGTGTGAAGTCATAGAATGGAGGTTTGTGAAGTCATAGAATGGAGGTGGGTGAATTCATACAATGGATGTTCCTGAAGCAAGAATGTAGGTGTGTGAAGTCATAGAATGGAGGTGTGTGAAGCCAAAATGGTGGTGTGTGAACTCATAGAATGGATGTGTGTGAACTGATAGAGTAGATGTGTGTGAAGTCAGGGAATGGAGGTGTATGAAGTCAAAGAATGGAGGTGTGTGAAGTCAAACAATGGAGGTGTGCGAAGTCAGAGAATGGAGGTGTGTGAAGTCACAGAATGGAAGTGTGTGAAGTTAAAATGGAGGTGTGTGAAGTCACAGAATGGAAGTGTGTGAAGTCACAGAATGGAGGTGTGTGAAGTCAAAATGGTGGTGTGTAACGTCACAAATGCAGGTGTGTGAAGTCACAGAATGTATGTGTGTGAACTCAAAATGGAGGTGTGTGAAGTCAAAGAATGGAGGTGTGCGAAGTCAAAGAATATAGGTGTGTGAAATCATAGAAAGGAGGTGTGTGAAGTCATAGAATGGAGGTGTGTGAAATCATAGAAGGAAGGTGTGTGAAGTCACGGAATGAAGGTGTGTTAAGTCACAGAACGGAGGTGTGTGAACTCAGAATGGAGGTGTGTGAAGTCCCAGAATGGAGGTGTGGGAAGTCATAGAATGGAGTTGTGTGAAGTCACAGAATGGAGATGTGTGAATTCATAGAATGGAGGTGTGTGAAGTCATAGAATGGAGGTGTGTGAATTCACAGAATGGAGGTGTGTGAAGTCAAAGAATGGAGGTGTGTGAAGTCACAGAATGGGGGTGTGTGAACTCACAATGGAGGTGTGTGAAGTCAAACAATGGAGGTGAGTGAAGTCATAGAATGGAAGTGTGTGAAATCATAGAATGGAGGTGTGTGAAGCCAGAATTGAGGTGTGTGAAGTCACAGAATTGAGGTTTGTGAACTCACAATGGAGGTGTGTGAAGTCACAGAAGGGAGGTTTGTGAAATCATAGAATGGAGGTGTGTGAAGTCATAGACCGGATGTTTCTGAAGTAGAATGAAGGTGTGTGAAGTCATGGAATGGAGGTGTGTGAAGTCCAAAAATAGAGGTGTGTGAAGTCAAACAATGTTAATGTGTGTGATGTCACAGAATGGAGGTGTGTGAATTCAAAGAATGGAAGTGTGTGAAGTCAAAATGGAGGTGTGTGAAGTAACAGAATGGAGGTGTGTGAAGTCACAGAATGGAGGTGTGTGAAATCACAGAATGGAGGTGTGTGAAGTCAGAGAATGGAGGTGTGTGAAGTCACAGAATGGACGTGTGTGAAGTCAAAATGGAGGTGTGTGAACTCATAGAATGGAGGTTTTTGAACTCATAGAATGGAGGTGTGTGAAGTCATGCAATGGAGGTGTGTGAAGTCAAAGAATCGAGGTGTGTGAAGTCAAAAAATAAAGGTTTGTGAAGTCACAGAATGGAGGTGTGTGAAATCACAGAATGGAGGTGTGTGAAGTCAAAAATGTGGTGTGTAGAGTCACAAATGGAGGGGTGTGAACTCATAGAATGGAGGTGTGTGAAGTCAAAGAATGGAGGTGTGTGAAGTCATGGAATGGAAGTGTGTGAAGTCACAGAATGGAGGTGTGTGAAGTCATAGAATGGAGGTGTGTGAAGTCATAAAATTGATGTTTCTGAATAAGAATGAATGTGTGTGAAGTCATAGAATGGAGGTGTATGAAGTCAAAATGGAGGTGTGTGAACTCATAGAATGGAGTTCTGAGAACTCATAGAATGGAGGTGTGTGAAGTCATGGAATAAAGGTGTGTGAAGTCAAAGAATGGAGGTGTGTGAAGTCAAACAATAAAGGTGTGTGAAGTCACAGAATGGAGGTGTGTGAAATCACAGAATGGAGGTGTGTGAAGTCACGGAATGGAGGTGTGTGAAGTCACAGAATGGAGGTGTGTGAAGTCAGAATGTAGTTGTGTGAAGTCATAGAATGGAGGTGTGTGAAGTCACAAGGGAGGTGTGTGAAATCATAGAATGGAGGTGTATGAAGTCATCGAATGGAGGTGTGTGAAGTCATGGAATGGAGCTGTGTGAAGTCATGGAATGGAGGTGTGTGAAGTCACATAATGGAGGTGTGTGAAGTCAGAATGGAGTTGTGTGAAGTCATAGAATGGAGGTGTGTGAAGTCACAAGGGAGGTGTGTGAAATCATAGAATGGAGGTGTGTGAAGTCACAGTATGGAGGTGTGTGAAGTCATAGAATGGAGCTGTGTGAAGTCAGATTGGAGGTGTGTGAAGTCACAGAATGGAGGTTTGTAAAGTCATAGAATGGAGGTGTGTGAAGTCATAGAATGTAGGTGTGTGAAGTCAAAATGGAGGTGTGCGAACTCATAAAATGGAGATGCGTGAAGTCATGAAATGGAGGTTTGTGAAGTCCAAAAAAGGGAGGTGTGTGAAGTCAAACAATGTTGGTGTGTGAAGTCACAGAATGGAGGTGTGTGAAGTCAAAGAATGGAAGTGTGTGAAGTCAAAATTGAGGTGTGTGAAGTCACAGAATGGAGGTGTGTGAAGTCACAGAATGGAGGTGTGTGAACACAGAATGGAGGTGTCTGAAGTCACAGAACGGAGATTTGTGAAGTCATAGAATGGAAGTACGTGAAGTCATAGAATGGATGTTTCTGAAGTAAGAATGAAGGTGCGTGAAGTCATAGAATGGAGGTGTGTGAAGGCACAGAATGGAGGTGTGTGAAGTCACAGAATGGAGGTGTGTGAAGTTATAGAATGGAGGTGTGTGAAGTCATAGAATGGAGGTGTGTGATCATAGAATGGATGTTTGTGAAGTAAGAATGAAGGTGTGTTAAGTCATAGAATGGAGGTGTGTGAAGGCACAGAATGGAGGTGTGTGAAGTCATAGAATGGAGCTATGTGAAGTCATAATGGAGGTGTGTGACGTCATAGAATGGAGGTGTGTGAAATCACAATGGAGGTGTGTGAAGTCAAAGAATGGAGGTGTGTGAAGTCATAGAAAGGAATTGTGGGAAGTCATAGAATGGAGGTGTGTGAAACCAGAATTGAGGTGTGTGAAGTCACAGAATTGAGGTGTGTGAACTCAGAATGGAGGTGTGTGAAGTCACAGAATGGAGGTTTGTAAAGTCATAGAATGGAGTTGTGTGAAGTCATAGAATGTAGGTGTGTGAAGTCAAAATGGAGGTGTGCGAACTCATAAAATGGAGATGCGTGAAGTCATGGAATGGAGGTGTGTGAAGTCCAAAAAAGGGAGGTGTGTGAAGTCAAACAATGTTGGTGTGTGAAGTCACAGAATGGAGGTGTGTGAAGTCAAAGAATGGAAGTGTGTGAAGTCAAAATTGAGGTGTGTGAAGTCACAGAATGGAGGTGTGTGAAGTCACAGAATGGAGGTGTGTGAAGTCATAGAATGGAGGTGTGTGAAGACGCAGAATGGAGATGTGTGTAGTCACAGAATGGAGGTGTGTGAAGTCACAGAATGGAGGTGTGTGAAGTCACAGAATGGAGGTGTGTGAACTCAAAATGGAGGTGTGTGAAGTCCCAGAACGGAGGTGTGTGAAGTCAAACAATAAAGGTGTGTGAAGTCACAGAATGGAGGTCTGTGAAGTCATAGAATGGAGGTGTGTTAAGTCACAGAACGGAGGTGTGTGAACTCAGAGAATGGAGGTGTGTGAACTCAGAATGGAGGTGTGTGATATCACAGAACGGAGATTTGTGAAGTCATAGAATGGAAGTGCGTGAAGTCATATAATGGATATTTCTGAAATAAGAATGAAGGTGTGTGAAGTCATAGAATGGAGGTTTGTGAAGTCAAAATGGAGGTGTGTGAACTCATAGAAAGGAGGTGTGTGAACTCTTAGAATGGAAGTGTGTGAAGTCATGGAAAGGAGGTGTGTGAAGTCAAAGAATGGAGGTGTGTGAAGTCAAACAATAAAGGTGTGTGCCGTCACAGAATGGAAGTGTGTGAAATCACAGAATGGAGGTGTGTGAAGTCAAAAAGGTGGTGTGTAGAGTCACAAATGGAGGTGTGTAACTCATAGAATGGAGGTGTGTGAAGTCAAAGAATGGAGGTGTGTGAAGGCATCAAATGGAGGTGTGTGAAGTCATGGAATGGAGGTGTGTGAAGTCACAGAATGGAGGTGTGTGAAGTCAGAATGGAGTTGTGTGAAGTCGTAGAATGGAGGTGTGTGAAGTCAGAATGGAGGTGTGTGAACTCATAGAATGGAGGTGAGTGAAGTCACAATGGAGCTATGTGAAGTCATAGAATGGTGGTGTGTGAAGTCACAGAATGGAGGTGTGGAAGTCATAGAATGCAGGTGTGTGAAGTCAGAATGGAGGTGTGTGAAGTCATAGAGTGGAGGTTTGTGAAGTCATAATGTAGGTGTGTGAAGTCACAGGATTGAGGTGTGTGAAGTCACAGAATGGAGGTGTGTAAAGTCATAGAATGGAGGTGTGTGAAGTCATAGAATGGAGGTGTGTGAAGTCATAGAATGAATGTTTGTGAATTAAGAATGAAGGTGTGTTAAGTCATAAAATGGAGATGTGTGAAGGCACAGAATGGAGGTGTGTGAAGTCATAGAATGTAGCTGTATGAAGTCAGAATGGAGGTGTGTGAAGTCATAGAATGGAGGTGTGTGAACTCACAATGGAGATGTGTTAAGTCAAAAAATGGTGGTGTGTGAAGTCAAAGAATGGAAGTGTGTGAAGTCACAGAATGGAGGTGTGTGAAGTCATAGAAGGGAGGTGTATGATGTCATAGAATGGAGGTGTGTGAAGTCACAGAATTGATGTTTGTGAAGTCAGAATGGAGGTGTGTGAAGTCAGAATGGAGGTTTGTGAAGTCATAGAATGGAGGTGTGTGAAGTCATAGAATGGAGGTGTGTGAAGTCATAGAAGGAGGTGTGTGAAGTCACAGAATTGATATTTGTGAATTCAGAATGGAGGTGTGTCAACTCACAATGGAGGTGTGTGAAGTCAAAGAATGGAGGTGTGTGAAGTCACAGAATTGATGTTTGTGAAGTCAGAATGGAGGTGTGTGAAGTCAGAATGGAGGTGTGTGAAGTCATAGAATGGAGGTGTGTGAAGTCACAATGCACGTGTGTGACCTCATAGAATGGACGTTTCTGAAGTCAGAATGGAGTTGTGTGAAGCCATAGAATGGAGGTGTGTGAAGTCAGAATGGAGGTGTGTGAAGTCATAGAATGGAGGTGTGTGAAGTCAGAATGGAGGTGTGTGAACTCATAGAATGGAGCTGTGTGAAGTCACAATGGAGGTATGTGAAGTCATAGAATGGAGGTGTGTGAAGTCACAGAAGGGAGGTGTGTGAAGTCATAGAATGGAGCTGTGTGAAGTCAGATTGGAGTTGTGTGAAGTCACAGAATGGAGGTGTGTGAACTCAGAATGGAGGTGTGTGAAGTCACAGAATGAAGGTGTGTGAAGTCATAGAATGGAGGTGTGTGAAGTCATAGAATGGATGTGTGTGAATTCATAATGGAGGTTTGTGAAGTCACAGAATTGAGGTGTGTGAAGTCATAGAATGGAGGTTTGTGAATTCATAGAATGGAGGTGTGTGAAGTCATAGAATGGAGGTGTGTGAAGTCATAGAATGGATGTTTGTGAAGTAAGAATGAAGGTGTGTTTAGTCATAGAATGGAGGTGTGTGAAGTCATAGAATGGAGCTGTTTGAAGTCAGAATGGAGGTGTGTGAAGTCACAGAATGGAGGTGTGTGAACTCAGAATGGTGGTGTGTGAAGTCACAGAATGGAGGTGTGTTAAGTCACAGAACGGAGGAGTTTGAACTCAGAATGGAGGTGTGTGAAATCACAGAATGGAGTTGTGTGAAGTCATAGAATTTAGGTGTGTGAAATCATAGAATGGAGGTGTGGGAAGGCATAGAGTGGAGCTGTCTGAAGTCAGATTGGAGGTGTGCGAAGTCATTGAATGGAGCTGGGTGAAGTCAGAATGGAGGTGTGTGAAGTCATAGAATGGAGGTGTGTGAGGGCATAGAATGGATGTTTCTGAAGTAAGAATGAAGGTGTGTGAAGTCATAGAATGGAAGTGTGTGAAGTCATAGAATCGAGGTGTGTGAAGTCAGAGAATGGAGGTGTGTGAAGTCAGAATGGAGGTGTGAAATCATAGAATAGAGGTGGATGAAGTCATAGAAAGGAGTTGTGGGAAGTCATAGAATAGAGGAGTGTGAAGTCATAGAATGGAGGTGAGTGAAGTCACAGATTCGAGGTCTGTGAAGTCATAGAATGGAGCTGTGTAATGCCAGAATTGAGGAGTGTGAAGTCCTAGAATGGACGTGTGTGAACTCATAGAATGGAGGTGTGTGACGTCACAATGGAAGTGTGTGAAGTCACAGAATGGAGGTGTGTGAAGTCATATATTGGGGGTGTGTGAAGTCAGAATGGAGGTGTGTGAAGTCACAGAATGGAGGTGTGTGAACTCAGAATGGAGGTGTGTGACGTCATAGATTGGAGCTGTGTGAATTCAGAATGGAGGTGTGGGAAGTGATAGAATGGAGGTGTGTGCAGTCATAGAATGGATGTTTCTGAAGTAGGAATGAAGGTGTGTGAAGTCATAGAATGGAGGTGTGTGAAGTCAGAATGGAGGTGTGTGATCTCATAGATTGGACGTGTGTGAAGTCACAATGGAGGTGTGTGAAGACATAGAATGGAGGTGTGTTTAGTCACAGAATGGAGGTGTGTGAAGTCATAAAATGGAGGTGTGTGAAGTCATAGAATGGAGGTGTGTGAAGTCATAGAATGGATGTTTCTGAAGTAAGAATGAAGGTGTGTGAATTCACAGAATGGAGGTTTGTGAAGTCATAGAATGGAGTTGTGTGAGGTCATAGAATGGATGTTTCTGAAGTAAGAATGAAGGTGTGTGAAGTCATAGAATGGAGGTGTGTGAAGTCATAGAATGGAGGTGTGTGAAGTCACAGAATGGAGGTATCTGAAGTCAGAATGGAGGTGTGAAGTCATCTAATAGAGGTGGGTGAAGTCATAGAAAGGAGGTGTGGGAAGTCATAGAATGGAGCAGTGTGAAGTCATAGAGTGGAGGTAAGTGAAGTCACAGAATCAAGGTCTGTGAAGTCATAGAATAGAGATGTGTGAAGTCAGAATGGAGGTGTGTGAAGTCATAGAATGGAAGTATGTGAACTCATAGAATGGAGGTGTGTGAAGTCATACATTGGTGTGTGAAGTCTGAATGGAGGTGTGTGAAGTCACAGAATGGAGGTGTGTGAACACAGATTGGAGGTGTGTGAAGTTATAGATGGAGGTGTGTGCAGTCATAGTATGGAGTTGTGTGAAATCCTAGAATGGAGTTTTGTGAATTCACAGAATGGAGGAGTGTGAAGTCAGAATGGCGGAGTGTGAAGTCACAGAATGGAGGTGTGTGAAGTTAGAATGGAGGTGTGTGAACTCATAGAATGGAGGTGTGTGAAGTCATAATGGAGGTGTGTGAAGACATAGAATGGAGGTGTGTGAAGTCACAGAATGGAGGTGTGTGAAGTCATAGAATGTAGGTGTGTGAAGTCATAGAATGGATGTTTGTGAAGTAAGAATGAATGAAGGTGTGTGAAGTCATAGAATGGAAGTGTGTGAAGTCACAGAATGGGGATGTGTGACATCATAGAATGGAGCTGTGTGAATTCAGAATGGAGGTGTGTGAAGTGATAGAATGGAGGTGTGTGCAGTCATAGAATGGATGTTTCTGAAGTAGGAATGAAGGTGTGTGAAGTCATAGAATGGAGGTGTGTGAAGACAAAATGGAGGTTTGTGAACTCAAAGAATGGAGGTGTGTGAAGTCATGGAATGGAGGTGTGTGAAGTCCAAGAATGGAGGTGTGTGAAGTGAAACAATGGTGGTGTGTGAAGTCACAGAATGGAGGTGTATGAAGTCACAGAATGGAGGTGTGTGAAGTCAAAATGGAGGTGTGTGAAGTCACAGAATGGAGGTTTGTGAAGTCACAGAATGGAGGTGTTTGAAGTCAAAATTGTGGTGTGTGAATTCACAAATGGAGGTTTGTGAAGTCAGAAGGGAGCTGAGTGAAGTCATAGAATGGAGGTGGGTGAAGGCAGAATGGAAGTGTGTGAACTCGTAGAATGGAGGTGTGTGAAGTCAAAATGGAGGTGTGTGAAGTCATAGAATGGTGGTTTTTGATGTCAAAGAATGGAGGTGTGTGAAGTCATAGAATGGAGGTGTGTGAACTCAGATTGGAGGTGTGTGAAATCACAGAAGGGAGGTGTGTCAACTCAGAAACTAGGTGTGTGAAGTCATAGAATGGAGGTGTGTGAAGTCACAGAATGAAGGTGTGTGAAGTCATAGAAGGAGGTGTCTGAAGTCACAGAATGGAGGTGTGTGAACTCAGAGAGGAGGTGTGTGAAGTCACAGAATGGAGGTGTGTGAAGTCATAGAATGGAAGTGTGTGAAGTCATAGAATGGAGCTGTGTGAAGTCAGAATGGAGGTGTGTGAAGTCACAGAATGGAGGTTTCTGAACCCAGAATGGAGGTGTGTGAAGTCACAGAATGGAGGTTTGTGAAGTCATAGAATGGAGGTGTATGAAGTCATAGAATGGACGTTGCTGAAGTAAGAATGAAGGTGTGTGAAGTCATAGAATGGAGGTGTCTGAAGTCATAGAATGGATGTTGCTGAAGTAAGAATGAAGGTGTGTGAACTCATAGAATGGAGGTGTATGAACTCATAGAATGGAGGTGTGTGAATTCAAGGAACGGAGGTGTGTGAAGTCACAGAATGGAGGTCTGTATAGTCACAGAGTGGAGGTGTGTGAAGGCACAGAATGGAGGGGTGTGAAGTCAAAGAATGGAGGAATGTGAAGTCACAGAATGGAGATGTGTGAAGTGAGAATACAGGTGTGCGAAGTCATAGAATGGAGGTGTGTGAAGTCACAATGGAGATGTGTGAAGTCATAGAATGGTGGTTTTTGAAGTCACAGAATGGAGGTGTGTGAAGTCATAGAATGGAGGTGTGTGAAGTTAGATTAGAGGTATGTGAAGTCACAAAATGGAGGTGTGTCAACTCAGAAATGAGGTATGTGAAGTCATAGAATGGAGGTGTGTGAAGTCACAGAATGGAAGTGGGTGAACTCAAAATGGAGGTGTGTGAAGTCACAGAATGGCGGTGTGTGAATTCATAGAAGGGAGGTGTGTGAAGTCATAGAATGGAGGTGTGTGAAGTCACAGAATGGAAGTGTGTGAAGTCATAGAATGGAAGTGTGTGAAGTCATAGAATGGAGGTGTGTGAAGTCAGAAGGGAGGTGTGGGAAGTCACAGAATAGAGGTTTGTGAAGTCATAGAATGGTGGTGTGTGAGGTCATAGAATGGATGTTTGTGAAGTAAGAATGAAGGTGTGTGAAGTCATAGAATGGAAGTGTGTGAAGTCACAGAATGGAGGTGTGTGACGTCATAGAATGGAGCTGTGTGAATTCAGAATGGAGGTGTGGGAAGTGATAGAATGGAGGTGTGTGCAGTCATAGAATGGATGTTTCTGAAGTAGGAATGAAGGTGTGTGAAGTCATAGAATGGAGGTGTGTGAAGTCAAAATGGAGGTTTGTGAACTCAAAGAATGGAGGTGTGTGAAGTCATGGAATGGAGGTGTGTGAAGTCCAAGAATGGAGGTGTGTGAAGTCAAACAATGGTGGTGTGTGAAGTCACAGAATGGAGGTGTGTGAAGTCACAGAATGGAGGTGTGTGAAGTCAAAATGGAGGTGTGTGTAGTCACAGGATGGAGGTGTGTGAAGTCACAGAATGGAGGTGTTTGAAGTCAAAATTGTGGTGTGTGAATTCACAAATGGAGGTGTGTGAAGTCAGAATGGAGCTGAGTGAAGTCATAGAATGGAGGTGGGTGAAAGCAGAATGGAAGTGTGTGAACTCGTAGAATGGAGGTGCGTGAAGTCAAAATGGAGGTGTGTGAAGTCATAGAATGGTGGTTTTTGATGTCAAAGAATGGACGTGTGTGAAGTCATAGAATGGAGGTATGTGAACTCAGATTGGAGGTGTGTGAAATCACAGAAGGAAGGTGTGTCAACTCAGAAACTAGGTGTGTGAAGTCATAGAATGGAGGTGTGTGAAGTCACAGAATGAAGGTGTGTGAAGTCATAGAAGGAGGTGTCTGAAGTCACAGAATGGAGGTGTGTGAAGACACAGAATGGAGGTGTGTGAACTCAGAGAGGAGGTGTGTGAAGTCACAGAATGGAGGTGTGTGAAGTCATAGAATGGAAGTGTGTGAAGTCATAGAATGGAGGTGTGTGAAGTCAGAAGGGAGGTGTGTGAAGTCACAGAATGGAGATGTGTAAACTCAGAATGGAGGTGTGGGAAGTCACAGAATGGAGGTTTGTGAAGTCATAGAATGGAGGTGTGTGAGGTCATAGAATGGATGTTTCTGAAGTAAGAATGAAGGTGTGTGAAGTCATAGAATGGAGGTGTGTGAAGTCATAGAATGCAGGTGTGTGAAGTCAGAGAATGTAGGTGTGTGAAGTCAGAATGGAGGTGTGAAGTCATAGAATAGAGGTGGGTGAAGTCATAGAAAGGAGTTGTGGAAGTCATAGAATAGAGGAGTGTGAAGTCATAGAATGGAGGTGAGTGAAGTCACAGGTTCGAGGTCTGTGAAGTCATAGAATGGAGCTGTGTGATGCCAGAATTGAGGAGTGTGAAGTCCTAGAATGGACGTGTGTGAACTCATAGAATGGAGGTGTGTGACGTCACAATGGAAGTGTGTGAAGTCACAGAATGGAGGTGTGTGAAGTCATATATTGGAGGTGTGTGAAGTCAGAATGGAGGTGTGTGAAGTCACAGAATGGAGGTGTTTGAAGTCATAGATGGAGGTGTGTGAAGTCACAATGGAAGTGTGTGAAGTCACAGAATGGAGGTGTGTGAAGTCATATATTGGAGGTGTGTGAAGTCAGAATGGAGGTGTGTGAACTCAGAATGGAGGTGTTTGAAGTCATAGATGGAGGTGTGTGAAGTCACAGTATGGAGGTGTGTGAAATCATAGAATGGAATTTTGTGAATTCACAGAATGGAGCTGTGTGAAGTCAGAATGCAGGAGTGTGAAGTCATAGAATGGAGGTGTGTGAAGTCAGAATGGAGGTGTGTGAACTCATAGATTGGACGTGTGTGAAGTCACAATGGAGGTGTGTGAAGACATAGAATGGAGGTGTGTGAAGCCACAGAATGGAGGTGTGTGAAGTCATAGAATGGAGGTGGGTGATGGCAGAATGGAAGTGTGTGAACTCGTAGAATGGAGGTGTGTGAAGTCAAAATGGAGGTGTGTGAAGTCATAGAATGGTGGTTTTTGATGTCAAAGAATGGAGGTGTGTGAAGTCATAGAATGGAGGTGTGTGAACTCAGATTGGAGGTGTGTGAAATCACAGAAGGGATGTGTGTCAACTCAGAAACTAGGTGTGTGAAGTCATAGAATGGAAGTGTGTGAAGTCACAGAATGAAGGTGTGTGAAGTCATAGAAGGAGGTGTCTGAAGTCACAGAATGGAGGTTTGTGAAGACACAGAATGGAGGTGTGTGAACTCAGGGAGGAGGTGTGTGAAGTCACAGAATGGAGGTGTGTGAAGTCATAGAATGGAAGTGTGTGAAGTCATAGAATGGAGGTGTGTGAAGTCAGAATGGAGGTGTGTGAAGTCACATAATGGAGGTTTGTGAACCCAGAATGGAGGTGTGTGAAGTCACAGAATGGAGGTATGTGAAGTCATAGAATGGAGGTGTAGGAAGTCATAGAATGGACGTTGCTGAAGTAAGAATGAAGGTGTGTGAAGTCATAGAATGGAGGTGTCTGAAGTCATAGAATGGATGTTGCTGAAGTAAGAATGAAGGTGTGTGAACTCATAGAATGGAGGTGTATGAACTCATAGAATGGAGGTGTGTGAATTCATCGAACGGAGGTGTGTGAAGTCACAGAATGGAGGTCTGTATAGTCACAGAGTGGAGGTGTGTGAAGGCACAGAATGGAGGGGTGTGAAGTCAAAGAATGGAGAAATGTGAAGTCACAGAATGGAGATGTGTGAAGTGAGAATACAGGTGTGCGAAGTCATAGAATGGAGCTGTGTGAACTCATAGAATGGAGGTGTGTGAAGTCACAATGGAGATGTGTGAAGTCATAGAATGGTGGTTTTTGAAGTCACAAAATGGAGGTGTGTGAAGTCATAGAATGGAGGTGTGTGAAGTTAGATTAGAGGTATGTGAAGTCACAAAATGGAGGTGTGTCAACTTAGAAATGAGGTATGTGAAGTCATAGAATGGAGGTGTGTGAAGTCACAGAATGGAAGTGGGTGAACACAAAATGGAGGTGTGTGAAGTCACAGAATGGCGGTGTGTGAATTCATAGAAGGGAGGTGTGTGAAGTCATAGAATGGAGGTGTGTGAAGTCACAGAATGGAAGTGTGTGAAGTCAAAATGGAGGTGTGTGAAGTGAGAAAATGGAGATGTGTGAAGTCAATGAATGGACTTGTGTGAAGTAAATTGTGGTGTGTGAAGTCAAAGAATGGATGTGTGTGAAGTCACAGATTGGAGGAGTGTGAAGTCAAAATGGAGGTGTGTGAAGTCAAAGAATGGATGTGTGTGAAGTCATAGAATGGAGGTGTATGAAGTCATGGATTGGAGGTTTGTGAAGTCAAACATTGGAAGTGTGTGAAGTTACAGAATGGAGGTGTGTGAAGTCATAGAATGGAGGTGTGTGAAGTCAGAGAATGGAGGTGTGTGAAGTCAGAATGCAGGTGTGTGAAGTCATAGAATGGAGGTGTGTGAAGTCATAGAATGGAGGTGTGTGAAGTCATAGATTGGAAGGGTGTGAAGTCATAGATTGGAGGTGTGTGAAGTCACAGAGGGAGGTGTGTGAAGTCACAGAATGGAGATCTGTGAAGTCACAGTGGAGGTGTGTGAAGTCATAGAATGGAGGTGTGTGAAGTCAAAGAATGGAGGTGTGTGAAGTCATAGAATGGAGGTGTGTGAAGTCACAGCATGGAGGTGTGTGAAGTCAGAATGGAGATGTGTGAAGTCACAGAATGGAAGTGTGTGAAGTCACAGAATGGAGGTGTGTGAATTCAAAATGGAGGTGTGTGAAGTCACAGAATGGAGGTGTGTGAAGTCACAGAATGGAGGTGTTTGAAATCAAAATTGTGGTGTGTGAATTCACAAATGGAGGTTTGTGAAGTCAGAATGGAGCTGAGTGAAGTCATAGAATGGAGGTGGGTGAAGGCAGAATGGAAGTGTGTGAACTCGTAGAATGGAGGTGTGTGAAGTCATAGAATGTATGTGTGTGAAGTCATAGAATGGATGTTTGTGAAGTAAGAATGAAGGTGTGTGAAGTCATAGAATGGAAGTGTGTGAAGTCACAGAATGGAGGTGTGTGACGTCATAGAATGGAGCTGTGTGAATTCAGAATGGAGGTGTGGGAAGTGATAGAATGGAGGTGTGTGCAGTCATAGAGTGGATGTTTCTGAAGTAGGAATGAAGGTGTGTGAAGTCATAGAATGGAGGTGTGTGAAGTCAAAATGGAGGTTTGTGAACTCAAAGAATGGAGGTGTGTGAAGTCATGGAATGGAGGTGTGTGAAGTCCAAGAATGGAGGTGTGTGAAGTCAAACAATGGTGGTGTGTGAAGTCACAGAATGGAGGTGTGTGAAGTCACAGAATGGAGGTGTGTGAAGTCAAAATGGAGGTGTGTGAAGTCACAGAATGGAGGTGTGTGAAGTCACAGAATGGAGGTGTTTGAAGTCAAAATTGTGGTGTGTGAATTCACAAATGGAGGTGTGTGAAGTCAGAATGGAGCTGAGTGAAGTCATAGAATGGAGGTGGGTGAAGGCAGAATGGAAGTGTGTGAACTCGTAGAATGGAGGTGCGTGAAGTCAAAATGGAGGAGTGTGAAGTCATAGAATGGTGGTTTTTGATGTCAAAGAATGGAGGTGTGTGAAGTCATAGAATGGAGGTGTGTGAACTCAAATTGGAGGTGTGTGAAATCACAGAAGGGAGGTGTGTCAACTCAGAAACTAGGTGTGTGAAGTCATAGAATGGAGGTGTGTGAAGTCACAGAATGAAGGTGTGTGAAGTCATAGAAGGAGGTGTCTGAAGTCACAGAATGGAGGTGTGTGAAGACACAGAATGGAGGTGTGTGAACTCAGAGAGGAGGTGTGTGAAGTCACAGAATGGAGGTGTGTGAAGTCATAGAATGGAAGTGTGTGAAGTCATAGAATGGAGGTGTGTGAAGTCAGAATGGAGGTGTGTGAAGTCACAGAATGGAGGTTTGTGAACCCAGAATGGAGGTGTGTGAAGTCACAGAATGGAGGTTTGTGAAGTCATAGAATGGAGGTGTAAGAAGTCATCGAATGGATGTTGCTGAAGTAAGAATGAAGGTGTGTGAAGTCATAGAATGGAGGTGTCTGAAGTAATAGAATGGATGTTGCTGAAGTAAGAATGAAGGTGTGTGAACTCATAGAATGGAGGTGTATGAACTCATAGAATGCAGGTGTGTGAACTCATGGAACGGGGATGTGTGAAGTCAAAGAATGGAGGTGTATGATGTCAAACAATGGAAGTGTGTGAAGTCATAGAATGGAGGTGTGTGAAGTCTTAGAATGGAGGTGTGTGAAGTCATAGAATGGAGGTGTGTGAAGTCACAGAAGGGAGTTGTGTGAAGTCACAGAATGGAGGTCTGTAAAGTCACAGAATGGAGGTGTGTGAAGGCACAGAATGGAGGGGTGTGAAGTCAAAGAATGGAGGAATGTGAAGTCACAGAATGGAGATGTGTGAAGTGAGAATACAGGTGTGCGAAGTCATAGAATGGAGGTGTGTGAAGTCAGAATGGAGCTGTGTGAACTCATAGAATGGAGGTGTCGAAGTCACAATGGAGATGTGCGAAGTCATAGAATGGTGGTTTTTGAAGTCACAGAATGGAGGTGTGTGAAGTCATAGAATGGAGGTGTGTGAAGTTAGATTAGAGGTATGTGAAGTCACAAAATGGAGGTGTGTCAACTCAGAAATGAGGTATGTGAAGTCATAGAATGGAGGTGTGTGAAGTCACAGAATGGAAGTGGGTGAACTAAAAAGGGAGGTGTGTGAAGTCACAGAATGGCGGTGTGTGAATTCAAGAAGGGAGGTGTGTGAAGTCATAGAATGGAGGTGTGTGAAGTCACAGAATGGAAGTGTATGAAGTCAAAATGGAGGTGTGTGAAGTCAGAGAATGGAGGTGTGTGAACTCAGAAAGGAGGTGTGTGAAGTCACAGAATAGAGGTGTGTGAAGTCATACAGTGGAGGTGTGTGAAGTCACAGAATGGAGGTGTGTGAATTCATAGAATGGAGGTGTGTGAAGTCACAGAATGGAGGTGTGTGAAGTCACAGAATGGAGGTGTTTGAAGTAACAGAATGGAGGTGTGTGAAGTCACAGAATGGAAGTGGGTGAACTCACAATGGAGGTGTGTGAAGTCACAGAAGGGAATTGTGTGAAGTCAGAAGGGAGGTGTGTGAAGTCACAGAATGGAGGTTTGTGAAGTCATAGAATGGAGGTGTGTGAGGTCATAGAATGGATGTTTCTGAAGTAAGAATGAAGGTGTGTGAAGTCATAGAATGGAGGTGTGTGAAGTCATAGAATGGAGGTGTTTGAAGTCAGAGAATGGAGGTGTGTGAAGTCAGAATGGAGGTGTGAAGTCATAGAATAGAGGTGGGTGAAGTCATAGAAAGGAGTTGTGGAAGTCATAGAATAGAGGAGTGTGAAGTCATAGAATGGAGGTGAGTGTAGTCACAGATTCGAGGTCTGTGAAGTCATAGAATGGAGCTGTGTGATGCCAGAATTGAGGAGTGTGAAGTCATATAATGGACGTGTGTGAACTCATAGAATGGAGGTGTGTGACGTCACAATGGAAGTGTGTGAAGTCACAGAATGGAGGTGTGTGAAGTCATATATTGGAGGTGTGTGAAGTCAGAATGGAGGTGTGTGAAGTCACAGAATGGAGGTGTGTGAACTCAGAATGGAGGTGTTTGAAGTCATAGATGGAGGTGTGTGAAGTCACAGTATGGAGGTGTGTGAAATCATAGAATGGAATTTTGTGAATTCACAGAATGGAGCTGTGTGAAGTCAGAATGGAGGAGTGTGAAGTCATAGAATGGAGGTGTGTGAAGTCAGAATGGAGGTGTGTGAACTCATGGATTGGACGTGTGTGAAGTCACAATGGAGGTGTGTGAAGACATAGAATGGAGGTGTGTGAAGTCACAGAATGGAGGTGTGTGAAGTCATAGAATGGAGGTGTGTGAAGTCATAGAATGGAGGTATTTGAAGTCAGAATGGAGGTGTGTAAACTCATAGAATGGAGGTGTGTGAAGTCACAATGGAGGTGTGTGAAGTCACAGAATGGAGGTGTGTGAAGTCACAGAATGGAGGTGTGTAGTCAGAGAATGGTGGTGTGTGAAGTCACAGAATGGAGGTGTGTGAAGTCACGGAATGGAGGTGTGTGAAGTCACAGAATGGAGGCGTGTGAACTCAGAATGGAGGTGTGAGAAGTCACAGAATGGAGGTGTGTGAAGTCATAGAATGGAAGTGTGTGAAGTCATAGAATGAAGGTTTGTGAAGTAAGAATGGAGGTGTGTGAAGTCACCGAATGGAGTTGTGTGAACTCAGAATGGAGGTGTGTGAATTCACAGAATGCAGGTTTGTGAAGTAATAGAATGGAGTTGTGTGAGGTCATAGAATGGATGTTTCTGAAGTAAGAATGAAGGTGTGTGAAGTCATAGAATGGAGGTGTGTGAAGTCATTGAATGGAGGTGTGTGAAGTCACAGAATGGAGGTATCTGAAGTCAGTATGGAGGTGTGAAGTCATCTAATAGAGGTGGGTGAAGTCATAGAAAGGAGGTGTTTGAAGTCATAGAATGGAGCAGTGTGAAGTCATAGAGTGGAGGTGAGTGAAGTCACAGATTCGAGGTCTGTGAAGTCATAGAATAGAGGTGTGTGAAGTCAGAATGGAGGTGTGTAGTCATAGAATGGAGGTATGTGAACTCATAGAATGGAGGTATGTGATGTCACAATGCAAGTGTGTGAAGTCACAGAATGGAGGTGTGTGAACTCAGATTGGAGGTGTGTGAAGTCATAGACGGAGGTGTGTGCAGTCAGAGTATGGAGTTGTGTGAAATCATAGAATGGAGTTTTGTGAATTCACAGAATTTCAGAGTGTGAAGTCACAGAATGGAGGTGTGTGAAGTTAGAATGGAGGTGTGTGAACTCATAGAATGGAGGTGTGTGAAGTCATAATGGAGGTGTGTGAAGACACAGAATGGAGGTGTGTGAAGTCACAGAATGGAGGTGTGTGAAGTCATAGAATGTAGGTGTGTGAAGTCATAGAATGGATGTTTGTGAAGTAAGAATGAAGGTGTGTGAAGTCATAGAATGGAGGTGTGTGAAGTCAAAATGGTGGTGTGTGAACTCATAGAATGGAGGTGTGTGAAGTCACAGAATGGAGGTGTGTGAAGTCAGAATGGAGGTGTGAAGTCATAGAATGGAGGTGTATGAGGTCATAGAATGGATGTTTCTGAAGTAAGAATGAAGGTGTGTGAAGTCATAGAATGGAGGTGTGTGAAGTCATAGAATGGAGGTGTTTGAAGTCAGAGAATGGAGGTGTGTGAAGTCAGAATGGAGGTGTGAAGTCATAGAATAGAGGTGGGTGAAGTCATAGAAAGGAGTTGTGGAAGTCATAGAATAGAGGAGTGTGAAGTCATAGAATGGAGGTGAGTGTAGTCACAGATTCGAGGTCTGTGAAGTCATAGAATGGAGCTGTGTGATGCCAGAATTGAGGAGTGTGAAGTCATATAATGGACGTGTGTGAACTCATAGAATGGAGGTGTGTGACGTCACAATGGAAGTGTGTGAAGTCACAGAATGGAGGTGTGTGAAGTCATATATTGGAGGTGTGTGAAGTCAGAATGGAGGTGTGTGAAGTCACAGAATGGAGGTGTGTGAACTCAGAATGGAGGTGTTTGAAGTCATAGATGGAGGTGTGTGAAGTCACAGTATGGAGGTGTGTGAAATCATAGAATGGAATTTTGTGAATTCACAGAATGGAGCTGTGTGAAGTCAGAATGGAGGAGTGTGAAGTCATAGAATGGAGGTGTGTGAAGTCAGAATGGAGGTGTGTGAACTCATGGATTGGACGTGTGTGAAGTCACAATGGAGGTGTGTGAAGACATAGAATGGAGGTGTGTGAAGTCACAGAATGGAGGTGTGTGAAGTCATAGAATGGAGGTGTGTGAAGTCATAGAATGGAGGTATTTGAAGTCAGAATGGAGGTGTGTAAACTCATAGAATGGAGGTGTGTGAAGTCACAATGGAGGTGTGTGAAGTCACAGAATGGAGGTGTGTGAAGTCACAGAATGGAGGTGTGTAGTCAGAGAATGGTGGTGTGTGAAGTCACAGAATGGAGGTGTGTGAAGTCACGGAATGGAGGTGTGTGAAGTCACAGAATGGAGGCGTGTGAACTCAGAATGGAGGTGTGAGAAGTCACAGAATGGAGGTGTGTGAAGTCATAGAATGGAAGTGTGTGAAGTCATAGAATGAAGGTTTGTGAAGTAAGAATGGAGGTGTGTGAAGTCACCGAATGGAGTTGTGTGAACTCAGAATGGAGGTGTGTGAATTCACAGAATGCAGGTTTGTGAAGTAATAGAATGGAGTTGTGTGAGGTCATAGAATGGATGTTTCTGAAGTAAGAATGAAGGTGTGTGAAGTCATAGAATGGAGGTGTGTGAAGTCATTGAATGGAGGTGTGTGAAGTCACAGAATGGAGGTATCTGAAGTCAGTATGGAGGTGTGAAGTCATCTAATAGAGGTGGGTGAAGTCATAGAAAGGAGGTGTTTGAAGTCATAGAATGGAGCAGTGTGAAGTCATAGAGTGGAGGTGAGTGAAGTCACAGATTCGAGGTCTGTGAAGTCATAGAATAGAGGTGTGTGAAGTCAGAATGGAGGTGTGTAGTCATAGAATGGAGGTATGTGAACTCATAGAATGGAGGTATGTGATGTCACAATGCAAGTGTGTGAAGTCACAGAATGGAGGTGTGTGAACTCAGATTGGAGGTGTGTGAAGTCATAGACGGAGGTGTGTGCAGTCAGAGTATGGAGTTGTGTGAAATCATAGAATGGAGTTTTGTGAATTCACAGAATTTCAGAGTGTGAAGTCACAGAATGGAGGTGTGTGAAGTTAGAATGGAGGTGTGTGAACTCATAGAATGGAGGTGTGTGAAGTCATAATGGAGGTGTGTGAAGACACAGAATGGAGGTGTGTGAAGTCACAGAATGGAGGTGTGTGAAGTCATAGAATGTAGGTGTGTGAAGTCATAGAATGGATGTTTGTGAAGTAAGAATGAAGGTGTGTGAAGTCATAGAATGGAGGTGTGTGAAGTCAAAATGGTGGTGTGTGAACTCATAGAATGGAGGTGTGTGAAGTCACAGAATGGAGGTGTGTGAAGTCAGAATGGAGGTGTGAAGTCATAGAATGGGGGTGGGTGAAGTCATGGAAAGGAGGTGTGGGAAGTCATAGAATGGAGAAGTGTGAAGTCACAGAGTGGAGATGAGTGAAGTCACATATTCAAATCTGTGAAGTCATAGAATGGAGGTTTGTGAAGTCAGAAGGGAGGTGTGTGAACTCATAGAATGGAGGTGTGTGAAGTCACAATGGAGGTGTGTGAAGTCATAGAATGGAGGTATTTGAAGTCAGAATGGAGGTGTGTGAGCTCATAGAATGGAGGTGTCTGAAGTCATAGAATGGATGTTGCTGAAGTAAGAATGAAGGTGTGTGAACTCATACAACGGAGGTGTATGAACTCATAGAATGGAGGTGTGTGATTCCATGGAACGGAGGTGTGTGAAGTCATAGAATGGAGGTGTATGATGTCAAACAATGGAAGTGTGTGAAGTCATAGAATGGAGGTGTGTGAAGTCTTAGAAGGGAGGTGTGTGAAGTCAAAGAATGGAGGTCTGTAAAGTCACAGAGTGGAGGTGTGTGAAGGCACAGAATGGAGGGGTGTGAAGTCAAAGAATGGAGGAATGTGAAGTCACAGAGTGGACGTGTGTGAAGTCACAGAATGGAGGTCTGTAAAGTTACAGAGTGGAGGTGTGTGAAGGCACAGAATGGAGGGGTGTGAACTCAAAGAATCGAGGAATGTGAAGTCACAGAATGGAGATGTTTGAAGTGAGAATACAGGTGTGCGAAGTCATAGAATGGAGGTGTGTGAAGCCAGAATGGAGCTGTGTGAACTCATAGAATGGAGATGTGTGAAGTCACAATGGAGATGTGTGAAGTCATAGAATGGTGGTTTTTGAAGTCACAGAATGGAGGTGTGTGAAGTCATAGAATGGAGGTGTGTGAAGTTAGATTAGAGGTATGTGAAGTCACAAAATGGAGGTGTGTCAACTGAGAAATGAGGTATGTGAAGTCATAGAATGGAGGTGTGTGAAGTCACAGAATGGAAGTGGGTGAACTCAAAATGGAGGTGTGTGAAGTCACAGAACGGCGGTGTGTGAATTCATAGAAGGGAGGTGTGTGAAGTCATAGAATGGAGGTGTGTGAAGTCACAGAATGGAAGTGTGTGAAGTCAAAATGGAGGTGTGTGAAGTCACAATGGAGGTGTGTGAACTCATACAACGGAGGTGTATGAACTCATAGAATGGAGGTGTGTGATTCCATGGAACGGAGGTGTGTGAAGTCATAGAATGGAGGTGTATGATGTCAAACAATGGAAGTGTGTGAAGTCATAGAATGGAGGTGTGTGAAGTCTTAGAAGGGAGGTGTGTGGAGTTACAGAATGGAGGTCTGTAAAGTCACAGAGTGGAGGTGCGTGAAGGCACAGAATGGAGGGGTGTGAAGTCAAAGAATGGAGGAATGTGAAGTCACAGAGTGGACGTGTGTGAAGTCACAGAATGGAGGTCTGTAAAGTCACAGAGTGGAGGTGTGTGAAGGCACAGAATGGAGGGGTGTGAACTCAAAGAATCGAGGAATGTGAAGTCACAGAATGGAGATGTTTGAAGTGAGAATACAGGTGTGCGAAGTCATAGAATGGAGGTGTGTGAAGCCAGAATGGAGCTGTGTGAACTCATAGAATGGAGTTGTGTGAAGTCACAATGGAGATGTGTGAAGTCATAGAATGGTGGTTTTTGAAGTCACAGAATGGAGGTGTGTGAAGTCATAGAATGGAGGTGTGTGAAGTTAGATTAGAGGTATGTGAAGTCACAAAATGGAGGTGTGTCAACTGAGAAATGAGGTATGTGAAGTCATAGAATGGAGGTGTGTGAAGTCACAGAATGGAAGTGGGTGAACTCAAAATGGAGGTGTGTGAAGTCACAGAACGGCGGTGTGTGAATTCATAGAAGGGAGGTGTGTGATCTCATAGATTGGACGTGTGTGAAGTCACAATGGAGGTGTGTGAAGACATAGAATGGAGGTGTGTGAAGTCACAGAATGGAGGTGTGTGAAGTCATAAAATGGAGGTGTGTGAAGTCATAGAATGGAGGTGTGTGAAGTCATAGAATGGATGTTTCTGAAGTAAGAATGAAGGTGTGTGAATTCACAGAATGGAGGTTTGTGAAGTCATAGAATGGAGTTGTGTGAGGTCATAGAATGGATGTTTCTGAAGTAAGAATGAAGGTGTGTGAAGTCATAGAATGGAGGTGTGTGAAGTCATAGAATGGAGGTGTGTGAAGTCACAGAATGGAGGTATCTGAAGTCAGAATGGAGGTGTGAAGTCATCTAATAGAGGTGGGTGAAGTCATAGAAAGGAGGTGTGGGAAGTCATAGAATGGAGCAGTGTGAAGTCATAGAGTGGAGGTAAGTGAAGTCACAGAATCAAAGTCTGTGAAGTCATAGAATAGAGATGTGTGAAGTCAGAATGGAGGTGTGTGAAGTCATAGAATGGAAGTATGTGAACTCATAGAATGGAGGTGTGTGAAGTCATACATTGGTGTGTGAAGTCTGAATGGAGGTGTGTGAAGTCACAGAATGGAGGTGTGTGAACACAGATTGGAGGTGTGTGAAGTTATAGATGGAGGTGTGTGCAGTCATAGTATGGAGTTGTGTGAAATCCTAGAATGGAGTTTTGTGAATTCACAGAATGGAGGAGTGTGAAGTCAGAATGGCGGAGTGTGAAGTCACAGAATGGAGGTGTGTGAAGTTAGAATGGAGGTGTGTGAACTCATAGAATGGAGGTGTGTGAAGTCATAATGGAGGTGTGTGAAGACATAGAATGGAGGTGTGTGAAGTCACAGAATGGAGGTGTGTGAAGTCATAGAATGTAGGTGTGTGAAGTCATAGAATGGATGTTTGTGAAGTAAGAATGAATGAAGGTGTGTGAAGTCATAGAATGGAAGTGTGTGAAGTCACAGAATGGGGATGTGTGACATCATAGAATGGAGCTGTGTGAATTCAGAATGGAGGTGTGTGAAGTGATAGAATGGAGGTGTGTGCAGTCATAGAATGGATGTTTCTGAAGTAGGAATGAAGGTGTGTGAAGTCATAGAATGGAGGTGTGTGAAGACAAAATGGAGGTTTGTGAACTCAAAGAATGGAGGTGTGTGAAGTCATGGAATGGAGGTGTGTGAAGTCCAAGAATGGAGGTGTGTGAAGTGAAACAATGGTGGTGTGTGAAGTCACAGAATGGAGGTGTATGAAGTCACAGAATGGAGGTGTGTGAAGTCAAAATGGAGGTGTGTGAAGTCACAGAATGGAGGTTTGTGAAGTCACAGAATGGAGGTGTTTGAAGTCAAAATTGTGGTGTGTGAATTCACAAATGGAGGTTTGTGAAGTCAGAAGGGAGCTGAGTGAAGTCATAGAATGGAGGTGGGTGAAGGCAGAATGGAAGTGTGTGAACTCGTAGAATGGAGGTGTGTGAAGTCAAAATGGAGGTGTGTGAAGTCATAGAATGGTGGTTTTTGATGTCAAAGAATGGAGGTGTGTGAAGTCATAGAATGGAGGTGTGTGAACTCAGATTGGAGGTGTGTGAAATCACAGAAGGGAGGTGTGTCAACTCAGAAACTAGGTGTGTGAAGTCATAGAATGGAGGTGTGTGAAGTCACAGAATGAAGGTGTGTGAAGTCATAGAAGGAGGTGTCTGAAGTCACAGAATGGAGGTGTGTGAACTCAGAGAGGAGGTGTGTGAAGTCACAGAATGGAGGTGTGTGAAGTCATAGAATGGAAGTGTGTGAAGTCATAGAATGGAGCTGTGTGAAATCAGAATGGAGGTGTGTGAAGTCACAGAATGGAGGTTTCTGAACCCAGAATGGAGGTGTGTGAAGTCACAGAATGGAGGTTTGTGAAGTCATAGAATGGAGGTGTATGAAGTCATAGAATGGACGTTGCTGAAGTAAGAATGAAGGTGTGTGAAGTCATAGAATGGAGGTGTCTGAAGTCATAGAATGGATGTTGCTGAAGTAAGAATGAAGGTGTGTGAACTCATAGAATGGAGGTGTATGAACTCATAGAATGGAGGTGTGTGAATTCAAGGAACGGAGGTGTGTGAAGTCACAGAATGGAGGTCTGTATAGTCACAGAGTGGAGGTGTGTGAAGGCACAGAATGGAGGGGTGTGAAGTCAAAGAATGGAGGAATGTGAAGTCACAGAATGGAGATGTGTGAAGTGAGAATACAGGTGTGCGAAGTCATAGAATGGAGGTGTGTGAAGTCACAATGGAGATGTGTGAAGTCATAGAATGGTGGTTTTTGAAGTCACAGAATGGAGGTGTGTGAAGTCATAGAATGGAGGTGTGTGAAGTTAGATTAGAGGTATGTGAAGTCACAAAATGGAGGTGTGTCAACTCAGAAATGAGGTATGTGAAGTCATAGAATGGAGGTGTGTGAAGTCACAGAATGGAAGTGGGTGAACTCAAAATGGAGGTGTGTGAAGTCACAGAATGGCGGTGTGTGAATTCATAGAAGGGAGGTGTGTGAAGTCATAGAATGGAGGTGTGTGAAGTCACAGAATGGAAGTGTGTGAAGTCATAGAATGGAAGTGTGTGAAGTCATAGAATGGAGGTGTGTGAAGTCAGAAGGGAGGTGTGTGAAGTCACAGAATGGAGATGTGTAAACTCAGAATGGAGGTGTGGGAAGTCACAGAATAGAGGTTTGTGAAGTCATAGAATGGTGGTGTGTGAGGTCATAGAATGGATGTTTGTGAAGTAAGAATGAAGGTGTGTGAAGTCATAGAATGGAAGTGTGTGAAGTCACAGAATGGAGGTGTGTGACGTCATAGAATGGAGCTGTGTGAATTCAGAATGGAGGTGTGGGAAGTGATAGAATGGAGGTGTGTGCAGTCATAGAATGGATGTTTCTGAAGTAGGAATGAAGGTGTGTGAAGTCATAGAATGGAGGTGTGTGAAGTCAAAATGGAGGTTTGTGAACTCAAAGAATGGAGGTGTGTGAAGTCATGGAATGGAGGTGTGTGAAGTCCAAGAATGGAGGTGTGTGAAGTCAAACAATGGTGGTGTGTGAAGTCACAGAATGGAGGTGTGTGAAGTCACAGAATGGAGGTGTGTGAAGTCAAAATGGAGGTGTGTGTAGTCACAGGATGGAGGTGTGTGAAGTCACAGAATGGAGGTGTTTGAAGTCAAAATTGTGGTGTGTGAATTCACAAATGGAGGTGTGTGAAGTCAGAATGGAGCTGAGTGAAGTCATAGAATGGAGGTGGGTGAAAGCAGAAGGGAAGTGTGTGAACTCGTAGAATGGAGGTGCGTGAAGTCAAAATGGAGGTGTGTGAAGTCATAGAATGGGGGTTTTTGATGTCAAAGAATGGACGTGTGTGAAGTCATAGAATGGAGGTATGTGAACTCAGATTGGAGGTGTGTGAAATCACAGAAGGAAGGTGTGTCAACTCAGAAACTAGGTGTGTGAAGTCATAGAATGGAGGTGTGTGAAGTCACAGAATGAAGGTGTGTGAAGTCATAGAAGGAGGTGTCTGAAGTCACAGAATGGAGGTGTGTGAAGACACAGAATGGAGGTGTGTGAACTCAGAGAGGAGGTGTGTGAAGTCACAGAATGGAGGTGTGTGAAGTCATAGAATGGAAGTGTGTGAAGTCATAGAATGGAGGTGTGTGAAGTCAGAAGGGAGGTGTGTGAAGTCACAGAATGGAGATGTGTAAACTCAGAATGGAGGTGTGGGAAGTCACAGAATGGAGGTTTGTGAAGTCATAGAATGGAGGTGTGTGAGGTCATAGAATGGATGTTTCTGAAGTAAGAATAAAGGTGTGTGAAGTCATAGAATGGAGGTGTGTGAAGTCATAGAATGCAGGTGTGTGAAGTCAGAGAATGTAGGTGTGTGAAGTCAGAATGGAGGTGTGAAGTCATAGAATAGAGGTGGGTGAAGTCATAGAAAGGAGTTGTGGAAGTCATAGAATAGAGGAGTGTGAAGTCATAGAATGGAGGTGAGTGAAGTCACAGGTTCGAGGTCTGTGAAGTCATAGAATGGAGCTGTGTGATGCCAGAATTGAGGAGTGTGAAGTCCTAGAATGGACGTGTGTGAACTCATAGAATGGAGGTGTGTGACGTCACAATGGAAGTGTGTGAAGTCACAGAATGGAGGTGTGTGAAGTCATATATTGGAGGTGTGTGAAGTCAGAATGGAGGTGTGTGAAGTCACAGAATGGAGGTGTTTGAAGTCATAGATGGAGGTGTGTGAAGTCACAATGGAAGTGTGTGAAGTCACAGAATGGAGGTGTGTGAAGTCATATATTGGAGGTGTGTGAAGTCAGAATGGAGGTGTGTGAACTCAGAATGGAGGTGTTTGAAGTCATAGATGGAGGTGTGTGAAGTCACAGTATGGAGGTGTGTGAAATCATAGAATGGAATTTTGTGAATTCACAGAATGGAGCTGTGTGAAGTCAGAATGCAGGAGTGTGAAGTCATAGAATGGAGGTGTGTGAAGTCAGAATGGAGGTGTGTGAACTCATAGATTGGACGTGTGTGAAGTCACAATGGAGGTGTGTGAAGACATAGAATGGAGGTGTGTGAAGCCACAGAATGGAGGTGTGTGAAGTCATAGAATGGAGGTGGGTGATGGCAGAATGGAAGTGTGTGAACTCGTAGAATGGAGGTGTGTGAAGTCAAAATGGAGGTGTGTGAAGTCATAGAATGGTGGTTTTTGATGTCAAAGAATGGAGGTGTGTGAAGTCATAGAATGGAGGTGTGTGAACTCAGATTGGAGGTGTGTGAAATCACAGAAGGGATGTGTGTCAACTCAGAAACTAGGTGTGTGAAGTCATAGAATGGAAGTGTGTGAAGTCACAGAATGAAGGTGTGTGAAGTCATAGAAGGAGGTGTCTGAAGTCACAGAATGGAGGTTTGTGAAGACACAGAATGGAGGTGTGTGAACTCAGGGAGGAGGTGTGTGAAGTCACAGAATGGAGGTGTGTGAAGTCATAGAATGGAAGTGTGTGAAGTCATAGAATGGAGGTGTGTGAAGTCAGAATGGAGGTGTGTGAAGTCACATAATGGAGGTTTGTGAACCCAGAATGGAGGTGTGTGAAGTCACAGAATGGAGGTATGTGAAGTCATAGAATGGAGGTGTAGGAAGTCATAGAATGGACGTTGCTGAAGTAAGAATGAAGGTGTGTGAAGTCATAGAATGGAGGTGTCTGAAGTCATAGAATGGATGTTGCTGAAGTAAGAATGAAGGTGTGTGAACTCATAGAATGGAGGTGTATGAACTCATAGAATGGAGGTGTGTGAATTCATCGAACGGAAGTGTGTGAAGTCACAGAATGGAGGTCTGTATAGTCACAGAGTGGAGGTGTGTGAAGGCACAGAATGGAGGGGTGTGAAGTCAAAGAATGGAGGAATGTGAAGTCACAGAATGGAGATGTGTGAAGTGAGAATACAGGTGTGCGAAGTCATAGAATGGAGGTGTGTGAAGTCAGAATGGAGCTGTGTGAACTCATAGAATGGAGGTGTGTGAAGTCACAATGGAGATGTGTGAAGTCATAGAATGGTGGTTTTTGAAGTCACAAAATGGAGGTGTGTGAAGTCATAGAATGGAGGTGTGTGAAGTTAGATTAGAGGTATGTGAAGTCACAAAATGGAGGTGTGTCAACTTAGAAATGAGGTATGTGAAGTCATAGAATGGAGGTGTGTGAAGTCACAGAATGGAAGTGGGTGAACACAAAATGAAGGTGTGTGAAGTCACAGAATGGCGGTGTGTGAATTCATAGAAGGGAGGTGTGTGAAGTCATAGAATGGAGGTGTGTGAAGTCACAGAATGGAAGTGTGTGAAGTCAAAATGGAGGTGTGTGAAGTGAGAAAATGGAGATGTGTGAAGTCAATGAATGGACTTGTGTGAAGTAAATTGTGGTGTGTGAAGTCAAAGAATGGATGTGTGTGAAGTCACAGATTGGAGGAGTGTGAAGTCAAAATGGAGGTGTGTGAAGTCAAAGAATGGATGTGTGTGAAGTCATAGAATGGAGGTGTATGAAGTCATGGATTGGAGGTTTGTGAAGTCAAACATTGGAAGTGTGTGAAGTTACAGAATGGAGGTGTGTGAAGTCATAGAATGGAGGTGTGTGAAGTCAGAGAATGGAGGTGTGTGAAGTCAGAATGCAGGTGTGTGAAGTCATAGAATGGAGGTGTGTGAAGTCATAGAATGGAGGTGTGTGAAGTCATAGATTGGAAGGGTGTGAAGTCATAGATTGGAGGTGTGTGAAGTCACAGAGGGAGGTGTGTGAAGTCACAGAATGGAGATCTGTGAAGTCACAGTGGAGGTGTGTGAAGTCATAGAATGGAGGTGTGTGAAGTCAAAGAATGGAGGTGTGTGAAGTCATAGAATGGAGGTGTGTGAAGTCACAGCATGGAGGTGTGTGAAGTCAGAATGGAGATGTGTGAAGTCACAGAATGGAAGTGTGTGAAGTCACAGAATGGAGGTGTGTGAATTCAAAATGGAGGTGTGTGAAGTCACAGAATGGAGGTGTGTGAAGTCACAGAATGGAGGTGTTTGAAATCAAAATTGTGGTGTGTGAATTCACAAATGGAGGTTTGTGAAGTCAGAATGGAGCTGAGTGAAGTCATAGAATGGAGGTGGGTGAAGGCAGAATGGAAGTGTGTGAACTCGTAGAATGGAGGTGTGTGAAGTCATAGAATGTATGTGTGTGAAGTCATAGAATGGATGTTTGTGAAGTAAGAATGAAGGTGTGTGAAGTCATAGAATGGAAGTGTGTGAAGTCACAGAATGGAGGTGTGTGACGTCATAGAATGGAGCTGTGTGAATTCAGAATGGAGGTGTGGGAAGTGATAGAATGGAGGTGTGTGCAGTCATAGAGTGGATGTTTCTGAAGTAGGAATGAAGGTGTGTGAAGTCATAGAATGGAGGTGTGTGAAGTCAAAATGGAGGTTTGTGAACTCAAAGAATGGAGGTGTGTGAAGTCATGGAATGGAGGTGTGTGAAGTCCAAGAATGGAGGTGTGTGAAGTCAAACAATGGTGGTGTGTGAAGTCACAGAATGGAGGTGTGTGAAGTCACAGAATGGAGGTGTGTGAAGTCAAAATGGAGGTGTGTGAAGTCACAGAATGGAGGTGTGTGAAGTCACAGAATGGAGGTGTTTGAAGTCAAAATTGTGGTGTGTGAATTCACAAATGGAGGGGTGTGAAGTCAGAATGGAGCTGAGTGAAGTCATAGAATGGAGGTGGGTGAAGGCAGAATGGAAGTGTGTGAACTCGTAGAATGGAGGTGCGTGAAGTCAAAATGGAGGAGTGTGAAGTCATAGAATGGTGGTTTTTGATGTCAAAGAATGGAGGTGTGTGAAGTCATAGAATGGAGGTGTGTGAACTCAAATTGGAGGTGTGTGAAATCACAGAAGGGAGGTGTGTCAACTCAGAAACTAGGTGTGTGAAGTCATAGAATGGAGGTGTGTGAAGTCACAGAATGAAGGTGTGTGAAGTCATAGAAGGAGGTGTCTGAAGTCACAGAATGGAGGTGTGTGAAGACACAGAATGGAGGTGTGTGAACTCAGAGAGGAGGTGTGTGAAGTCACAGAATGGAGGTGTGTGAAGTCATAGAATGGAAGTGTGTGAAGTCATAGAATGGAGGTGTGTGAAGTCAGAATGGAGGTGTGTGAAGTCACAGAATGGAGGTTTGTGAACCCAGAATGGAGGTGTGTGAAGTCACAGAATGGAGGTTTGTGAAGTCATAGAATGGAGGTGTAAGAAGTCATCGAATGGATGTTGCTGAAGTAAGAATGAAGGTGTGTGAAGTCATAGAATGGAGGTGTCTGAAGTAATAGAATGGATGTTGCTGAAGTAAGAATGAAGGTGTGTGAACTCATAGAATGGAGGTGTATGAACTCATAGAATGCAGGTGTGTGAACTCATGGAACGGGGATGTGTGAAGTCAAAGAATGGAGGTGTATGATGTCAAACAATGGAAGTGTGTGAAGTCATAGAATGGAGGTGTGTGAAGTCTTAGAATGGAGGTGTGTGAAGTCATAGAATGGAGGTGTGTGAAGTCACAGAAGGGAGTTGTGTGAAGTCACAGAATGGAGGTCTGTAAAGTCACAGAATGGAGGTGTGTGAAGGCACAGAATGGAGGGGTGTGAAGTCAAAGAATGGAGGAATGTGAAGTCACAGAATGGAGATGTGTGAAGTGAGAATACAGGTGTGCGAAGTCATAGAATGGAGGTGTGTGAAGTCAGAATGGAGCTGTGTGAACTCATAGAATGGAGGTGTCGAAGTCACAATGGAGATGTGCGAAGTCATAGAATGGTGGTTTTTGAAGTCACAGAATGGAGGTGTGTGAAGTCATAGAATGGAGGTGTGTGAAGTTAGATTAGAGGTATGTGAAGTCACAAAATGGAGGTGTGTCAACTCAGAAATGAGGTATGTGAAGTCATAGAATGGAGGTGTGTGAAGTCACAGAATGGAAGTGGGTGAACTAAAAAGGGAGGTGTGTGAAGTCACAGAATGGCGGTGTGTGAATTCAAGAAGGGAGGTGTGTGAAGTCATAGAATGGAGGTGTGTGAAGTCACAGAATGGAAGTGTATGAAGTCAAAATGGAGGTGTGTGAAGTCAGAGAATGGAGGTGTGTGAACTCAGAAAGGAGGTGTGTGAAGTCACAGAATAGAGGTGTGTGAAGTCATACAGTGGAGGTGTGTGAAGTCACAGAATGGAGGTGTGTGAATTCATAGAATGGAGGTGTGTGAAGTCACAGAATGGAGGTGTGTGAAGTCACAGAATGGAGGTGTTTGAAGTAACAGAATGGAGGTGTGTGAAGTCACAGAATGGAAGTGGGTGAACTCACAATGGAGGTGTGTGAAGTCACAGAAGGGAATTGTGTGAAGTCAGAAGGGAGGTGTGTGAAGTCACAGAATGGAGATGTGTGAACTCAGAATGGAGGTGTGGGAAGTCACAGAATGGAGGTTTGTGAAGTCATAGAATGGAGGTGTGTGAGGTCATAGAATGGATGTTTCTGAAGTAAGAATGAAGGTGTGTGAAGTCATAGAATGGAGGTGTGTGAAGTCATAGAATGGAGGTGTTTGAAGTCAGAGAATGGAGGTGTGTGAAGTCAGAATGGAGGTGTGAAGTCATAGAATAGAGGTGGGTGAAGTCATAGAAAGGAGTTGTGGAAGTCATAGAATAGAGGAGTGTGAAGTCATAGAATGGAGGTGAGTGTAGTCACAGATTCGAGGTCTGTGAAGTCATAGAATGGAGCTGTGTGATGCCAGAATTGAGGAGTGTGAAGTCATATAATGGACGTGTGTGAACTCATAGAATGGAGGTGTGTGACGTCACAATGGAAGTGTGTGAAGTCACAGAATGGAGGTGTGTGAAGTCATATATTGGAGGTGTGTGAAGTCAGAATGGAGGTGTGTGAAGTCACAGAATGGAGGTGTGTGAACTCAGAATGGAGGTGTTTGAAGTCATAGATGGAGGTGTGTGAAGTCACAGTATGGAGGTGTGTGAAATCATAGAATGGAATTTTGTGAATTCACAGAATGGAGCTGTGTGAAGTCAGAATGGAGGAGTGTGAAGTCATAGAATGGAGGTGTGTGAAGTCAGAATGGAGGTGTGTGAACTCATGGATTGGACGTGTGTGAAGTCACAATGGAGGTGTGTGAAGACATAGAATGGAGGTGTGTGAAGTCACAGAATGGAGGTGTGTGAAGTCATAGAATGGAGGTGTGTGAAGTCATAGAATGGAGGTATTTGAAGTCAGAATGGAGGTGTGTAAACTCATAGAATGGAGGTGTGTGAAGTCACAATGGAGGTGTGTGAAGTCACAGAATGGAGGTGTGTGAAGTCACAGAATGGAGGTGTGTAGTCAGAGAATGGTGGTGTGTGAAGTCACAGAATGGAGGTGTGTGAAGTCACGGAATGGAGGTGTGTGAAGTCACAGAATGGAGGCGTGTGAACTCAGAATGGAGGTGTGAGAAGTCACAGAATGGAGGTGTGTGAAGTCATAGAATGGAAGTGTGTGAAGTCATAGAATGAAGGTTTGTGAAGTAAGAATGGAGGTGTGTGAAGTCACCGAATGGAGTTGTGTGAACTCAGAATGGAGGTGTGTGAATTCACAGAATGCAGGTTTGTGAAGTAATAGAATGGAGTTGTGTGAGGTCATAGAATGGATGTTTCTGAAGTAAGAATGAAGGTGTGTGAAGTCATAGAATGGAGGTGTGTGAAGTCATTGAATGGAGGTGTGTGAAGTCACAGAATGGAGGTATCTGAAGTCAGTATGGAGGTGTGAAGTCATCTAATAGAGGTGGGTGAAGTCATAGAAAGGAGGTGTGGGAAGTCATAGAATGGAGCAGTGTGAAGTCATAGAGTGGAGGTGAGTGAAGTCACAGATTCGAGGTCTGTGAAGTCATAGAATAGAGGTGTGTGAAGTCAGAATGGAGGTGTGTAGTCATAGAATGGAGGTATGTGAACTCATAGAATGGAGGTATGTGATGTCACAATGCAAGTGTGTGAAGTCACAGAATGGAGGTGTGTGAACTCAGATTGGAGGTGTGTGAAGTCATAGACGGAGGTGTGTGCAGTCAGAGTATGGAGTTGTGTGAAATCATAGAATGGAGTTTTGTGAATTCACAGAATTTCAGAGTGTGAAGTCACAGAATGGAGGTGTGTGAAGTTAGAATGGAGGTGTGTGAACTCATAGAATGGAGGTGTGTGAAGTCATAATGGAGGTGTGTGAAGACACAGAATGGAGGTGTGTGAAGTCACAGAATGGAGGTGTGTGAAGTCATAGAATGTAGGTGTGTGAAGTCATAGAATGGATGTTTGTGAAGTAAGAATGAAGGTGTGTGAAGTCATAGAATGGAGGTGTGTGAAGTCAAAATGGTGGTGTGTGAACTCATAGAATGGAGGTGTGTGAAGTCACAGAATGGAGGTGTGTGAAGTCAGAATGGAGGTGTGAAGTCATAGAATGGGGGTGGGTGAAGTCATGGAAAGGAGGTGTGGGAAGTCATAGAATGGAGAAGTGTGAAGTCACAGAGTGGAGATGAGTGAAGTCACATATTCAAAGTCTGTGAAGTCATAGAATGGAGGTTTGTGAAGTCAGAAGGGAGGTGTGTGAACTCATAGAATGGAGGTGTGTGAAGTCACAATGGAGGTGTGTGAAGTCATAGAATGGAGGTATTTGAAGTCAGAATGGAGGTGTGTGAACTCATAGAATGGAGGTGTCTGAAGTCATAGAATGGATGTTGCTGAAGTAAGAATGAAGGTGTGTGAACTCATACAACGGAGGTGTATGAACTCATAGAATGGAGGTGTGTGATTCCATGGAACGGAGGTGTGTGAAGTCATAGAATGGAGGTGTATGATGTCAAACAATGGAAGTGTGTGAAGTCATAGAATGGAGGTGTGTGAAGTCTTAGAAGGGAGGTGTGTGAAGTCAAAGAATGGAGGTCTGTAAAGTCACAGAGTGGAGGTGTGTGAAGGCACAGAATGGAGGGGTGTGAAGTCAAAGAATGGAGGAATGTGAAGTCACAGAGTGGACGTGTGTGAAGTCACAGAATGGAGGTCTGTAAAGTCACAGAGTGGAGGTGTGTGAAGGCACAGAATGGAGGGGTGTGAACTCAAAGAATCGAGGAATGTGAAGTCACAGAATGGAGATGTTTGAAGTGAGAATACAGGTGTGCGAAGTCATAGAATGGAGGTGTGTGAAGCCAGAATGGAGCTGTGTGAACTCATAGAATGGAGATGTGTGAAGTCACAATGGAGATGTGTGAAGTCATAGAATGGTGGTTTTTGAAGTCACAGAATGGAGGTGTGTGAAGTCATAGAATGGAGGTGTGTGAAGTTAGATTAGAAGTATGTGAAGTCACAAAATGGAGGTGTGTCAACTGAGAAATGAGGTATGTGAAGTCATAGAATGGAGGTGTGTGAAGTCACAGAATGGAAGTGGGTGAACTCAAAATGGAGGTGTGTGAAGTCACAGAACGGCGGTGTGTGAATTCATAGAAGGGAGGTGTGTGAAGTCATAGAATGGAGGTGTGTGAAGTCACAGAATGGAAGTGTGTGAAGTCAAAATGGAGGTGTGTGAAGTCACAATGGAGGTGTGTGAACTCATACAACGGAGGTGTATGAACTCATAGAATGGAGGTGTGTGATTCCATGGAACGGAGGTGTGTGAAGTCATAGAATGGAGGTGTATGATGTCAAACAATGGAAGTGTGTGAAGTCATAGAATGGAGGTGTGTGAAGTCTTAGAAGGGAGGTGTGTGGAGTCACAGAATGGAGGTCTGTAAAGTCACAGAGTGGAGGTGTGTGAAGGCACAGAATGGAGGGGTGTGAAGTCAAAGAATGGAGGAATGTGAAGTCACAGAGTGGACGTGTGTGAAGTCACAGAATGGAGGTCTGTAAAGTCACAGAGTGGAGGTGTGTGAAGGCACAGAATGGAGGGGTGTGAACTCAAAGAATCGAGGAATGTGAAGTCACAGAATGGAGATGTTTGAAGTGAGAATACAGGTGTGCGAAGTCATAGAATGGAGGTGTGTGAAGCCAGAATGGAGCTGTGTGAACTCATAGAATGGAGTTGTGTGAAGTCACAATGGAGATGTGTGAAGTCATAGAATGGTGGTTTTTGAAGTCACAGAATGGAGGTGTGTGAAGTCATAGAATGGAGGTGTGTGAAGTTAGATTAGAGGTATGTGAAGTCACAAAATGGAGGTGTGTCAACTGAGAAATGAGGTATGTGAAGTCATAGAATGGAGGTGTGTGAAGTCACAGAATGGAAGTGGGTGAACTCAAAATGGAGGTGTGTGAAGTCACAGAACGGCGGTGTGTGAATTCATAGAAGGGAGGTGTGTGAAGTCATAGAATGGAGGTGTGTGAAGTCACAGAATGGAAGTGTGTGAAGTCAAAATGGAGGTGTGTGAAGTCACAATGGAGGTGTGTGAAGTCATAGAATGGAGGTATTTGAAGTCAGAATGGAGGTGTATGAACTCATAGAATGGAGGTGTGTGAATTCATGGAACGGAGGTATGTGAAGTCAAAGAATGGAGGTGTATGATGTCAAACAATGGAAGTGTGTGAAGTCATAGAATGGAGGTGTGTGAAGTCTTAGAATGGAGGTGTATGAAGTCACATAATGGAGGTCTGTAAAGTTACAGAGTGGAGGTGTGTGAAGGCACAGAATGGAAGGGTGTGAAGTCAAAGAATCGAGGAATGTGAAGTCACAGAATGGAGATGTGTGAAGTGAGAATACAGGTGTACGAAGTCATAGAATGGAGGTGTGTGAAGCCAGAATGCAGCTGTGTGATCTCATAGAATGGAGGTGTCTCAAGTCACAATGGAGATGTGTGAAGTCATAGAATGGTGGTTTTTGAAGTCACAGAATGGAGGTGTGTGAAGTCATAGAATGGAGGTGTGTGAAGTTAGATTAGAGGTATGTGAAGTCACAAAATGGAGGTGTATCAACTCAGAAATGAGGTATGTGAAGTCATAGAATGGAGGTGTGTGAAGTCACAGAATGGAAGTGGGTGAACTCAAAATGGAGGTGTGTGAAGTCACAGAATGGCGGTGTGTGAATTCATAGAAGGGAGGTGTGTGAAGTCATAGAATGGAGGTGTGTGAAGTCACAGAATGGAAGTGTGTGAAGTCAAAATGGAGATGTGTGAAGTCAGAGAATGGAGGTGAGTGAAGTCAATGAATGGACTTCTGTGAAGCCAAAATTGTGGTGTGTGAAGTCAAAGAATGGATGTGTGTGAAGTCACAGAATGGAGGTGTGTGAAGTCAAAATGGAGGTGTGTGAAGTCAAAGAATGGATGTGTGTGAAGTCATAGAATGGAGGTGTATGAAGTCATGGAATGGAGGTTTGTGAAGTCAAATATTGGAAGTGTGTGAAGTTACAAAATGGAGGTGTGTGAAGTCATAGAATGGAGGTGTGTGAAGTCAGAGAATTGAGGTGTGTGAAGTCAGAATGCAGGTGTGTGAAGTCATAGAATGGAGGTGTGTGAAGTCATAAAATAGAGGTGTGTGAAGTCATAGATTGGAAGTGTGTGAAGTCATAGATTGGAGGTGTGTGAAGTCACAGAGGGAGGTGTGTGAAGTCACAGAATGGAGTTCTGTGAAGTCACAGTGGAGGTGTGTGAAGTCATAGAATGGAGGTGTGTGAAGTCAAAGAATGGAGGTGTGTGAAGTCATAGAATGGAGGTGTGTGAAGTCACAGCATGGAGGTGTGTGAAGTCAGAATGGAGATGTGTGAAGTCATAGAATGGAGGTGTGTGAAGTCACAATGCAGGTGTGTGAACTCATAGAATGGAGGGGGGTGAAGTCACAATGCAGGTTTGTGAAGTCATAGAAAGGAGTTGTGTGAACTCAGAAATGAGGTGTGTGAAGTCACAGAATAGAGGTGTGTGAAGTCATACAATGGAGGTGTGTGAAGTCACAGAATGGAAGTGTGTGAATTCATAGAATGGAGGTGTGTGAAGTCATAGAATGGAGGTGTGTGAAGTCACCGAATGGAGGTGTGTGAAGTAACAGAATGGAGGTGTGTGAAGTCACAGAATAGAAGTGGGTGAACTCACAATGGAGGTGTGTGAAGTCACAGAAGGGAATTGTGTGAAGTCAGAAGGGAGGTGTGTGAAGTCACAGAATGGAGATGTGTGAACTCAGAATGGAGGTGTGGGAAGTCACAGATGGAAGTTTGTGAAGTCATAGAATGGAGGTGTGTGAGGTCATAGAATGGATGTTTCTGAAGTAAGAATGAAGGTGTGTGAAGTCATAGAATGGAGGTGTGTGAAGTCATGGAATGGAGGTGTGTGAAGTCGGAGAATGGAGGTGTGTGAAGTCAGAATGGAGGTGTGAAGTCATAGAATAGAGGTGGATGAAGTCATAGAAAGGAGTTGTGGGAAGTCATAGAATAGAGGAGTGTGAAGTCATAGAATGGAGGTGAGTGAAGTCACAGATTCGAGGTCTGTGAAGTCATAGAATGGAGCTGTGTGATGCCAGAATTGAGGAGTGTGAAGTCCTAGAATGGACGTGTGTGAACTCATAGAATGGAGGTGTGTGACGTCACAATGGAAGTGTGTGACGTCACAGAATGGAGGTGTGGGAAGTCATATATTGGAGGTGTGTGAAGTCAGAATGGAGGTGTGTGAAGTCACAGAATGGAGGTGTGTGAACTCAGAATGGAGGTGTGTGAACTCATAGATTGGACGTGTGTGAAGTCACAATGGAGGTGTGTGAAGACATACAATGGAGGTGTGTGAAGTCACAGTATGGAGGTGTGTGAAATCATAGAATGGAATTTTGTGAATTCACAGAATGTAGCTGTGTGAAGTCAGAATGGAGGAGTGTGAAGTCATAGAATGGAGGTGTGTGAAGTCAGAATGGAGGTGTGTGAACTCATAGATTGGACGTGTGTGAAGTCACAATGGAGGTGTGTGAAGACATAGAATGGAGGTGTGTGAAGTCACAGAATGGAGGTGTGTGAAGTCATAGAATGGAGGTGTGTGAAGTCATAGAATGGAGGTGTGTGTAGTCATAGAATGGAGGTTTCTGAAGTAAGAATTAAGGTTGTGTAGTCATAGAATGGAGGTGTGTGAAGTCAAAATGGTGGTTTGTGAACTCATAGAATGGAGGTGTGTGAAGTCACAGAATGTAGGTGTGTGAAGTCAGAATGGAGGTGTGAAGTCATAGAATGGGGGTGGGTGAAGTCATGGAAAGGAGGTGTGGGAAGTCATAGAATGGAGAAGTGTGAAGTCATAGAGTGGAGGTGAGTGAAGTCACATATTCAAAGTCTGTGAAGTCATAGAATGGAGGTTTGTGAAGTCAGAAGGGACGTGTGTGAACTCATAGAATGGAGGTGTGTGAAGTCACAATGGAGGTGTGTGAAGTCATAGAATGGAGGTATTTGAAGTCAGAATGGAGGTGTGTGAACTCATAGAATGGAGGCGTGTGAAGTCACAATGGAGGTGTGCGAAGTCACAGAATGGAGGTGTGTGAAGTCACAGAATGGATGTGTGTGAAGTCAGGGAATGGTGGGGTGTGAAGTCACAGAATGGAGGTGTGTGAAGTCACGGAATGGAGGTGTGTGAAGTCACAGAATGGAGGTGTGTGAACTCAGAATGGCGATGTGAGAAATCACAGAATGGAGGTGTGTGAAGTCATAGAATGGAAGTGTGTGAAGTCATAGAATGGAGGTTTGTGAAGTAAGAATGGAGGTGTGTGAAGTCACCGAATAGAGTTGTGTGAACTCAGAATGGTGGTTTGTGAATTCACAAAATGGAGGTTTGTGAAGTCATAGAATGGAGTTGTGTGAGGTCATAGAATGGAGGTGTGTGAAGTTAGATTAGAGGTATGTGAAGTCACAAAATGGAGGTGTGTCAACTCAGAAATGAGGTATGTGAAGTCATAGAAGGGAGGTGTGTGAATTCATAGAATGGAAGTGGGTGAACTCAAAATGGAGGTGTGTGAAGTCACAGAATGTCGGTGTGTGAATTCATAGAAGGGAGGTGTGTGAAGTCATAGACTGGAGGTGTCTGAAGTCACAGAATGGAAGTGTGTGAAGTCAAAATGGAGGTATGTGAAGTCATAGAATGGAGGTGTATGAAGTCATGGAATGGAGGTTTGTGAAGTCAAACTTTGGAAGTGTGTGAAGTTACAGAATGGTGGTGTGTGAAGTCATAGAATGGAGGTGTGTGAAGTCAGAGAATGGAGGTGTGTGAAGTCAGAATGCAGGTGTGTGAAGTCATAGAATGGAGGTGTGTGAAGTCATAGAATGGAGGTGTGCGAAGTCATAGATTGGAAGTGTGTGAAGTCATAGATTGGAGGTGTGTGAAGTCACAGTGGGAGGTGTGTGAAGTCACAGAATGGAGATCTGTGAAGTCACAGTGGAGGTGTGTGAAGTCATAGAATGGGTGTGTGTGCAGTCAAAGAATGAAGGTGTGTGAAGTCATAGAATGGAGGTGTGTGAAGTCACAGCATGGAGGTGTGTGAAGTCAGAATGGAGATGTGTGAAGTCATAGAATGGTGGTGTGTGAACTCATAGAATGGAGGTGGGTGAAGACACAATGCAGGTGTGTGAAGTCATAGAATGGAGTTGTGTGAACTAAGATAGGAGGTGTGTGAAGTCACAGAATAGAGGTGTGTGAAGTCATACAATGGAGGTGTGTGAAGTCACAGAAGGGAGGTGTGTGAAGTCAGAAGGGAGGTGTGTGAAGTCACAGAATGGAGATGTGTGAACTCAGAATGGAGGTGTGGGAAGTCACAGAATGGAGGTTTGTAAAGTCATAGAATGGAGGTGTGTGAGGTCATAGAATGGATGTTTCTGAAGTGAGAATGAAGGTGTGTGAAGTCAAAGAATGGAGGTGTGTGAAGTCATAGAATGGAGGTGTGTGAAGTCAGAGAATGGAGGTGTGTGAAGTCAGAATGGAGGTGTGAAGTCATAGAATAGAGGTGGGTGAAGTCATAGAAAGGAGATGTGGGAAGTCATAGAATAGAGGAGTGTGAAGTCATAGAATGGAGTTGAGTGAAATCACAGATTCGAGGTCTGTGAAGTCATAGAATGGAGCTGTGTGATGCCAGAATTGAGGAGTATGAAGTCCTAGAATGGAAGTGTGTGAACTCATAGAATGCAGGTGTGTGACGTCACAATGGAACTGTGTGAAATCACAGAATGGAGGTGTGTGAAGTCATATATTGGAGGTGTGTGAAGTCAGAATGGAGGTGTGTGAAGTCACAGAATGGAGGTGTGTGAACTCAGAATGGAGGTGTTTGAAGGCATAGATGGAGGTGTGTGAAGTCACAGTATGGAGGTGTGTGAAATCATAGAGTGGAATTTTGTGAATTCACACAATGGAGCTGTGTGAAGTCAGAATGGAGGAGTGTGAAGTCATAGAATGGAGGTGTGTGAAGTCAGAATGGAGGTGTGTGAACTCATAGAATGGACGTGTGTGAAGTCACAATGGAGGTGTGTGAAGACATAGAAGGGAGGTGTGTGAAGTCACAGAATGGAGGTGTGTGAAGTCATAGAATGGAGGTGTGTGAAGTCACAGAATGGAGGTGTGTGAAGTCAGAATGGAGGTGTGAAATCATAGAATGGGGGTGGGTGAAGTCATGGAAAGGAGGTGTGGGAAGTCATAGAATGGAGAAGTGTGAACACAGAGTGGAGGTGAGTGAAGTCACATATTCAAAGTCTGTGAAGTCATAGAATGGAGGTTTGTGAAGTCAGAATGGAGGTGTGTGAAGTCAAAATGGAGGTTTGTGAACTCAAAGAATGGGGGTGTGTGAAGTCATGGAATGGAGGTGTGTGAAGTCACAGAATCGAGGTGTGTGAAGTCAAAATGGAGGTGTGTGAAGTCACAGAATGGAGGTGTGTGAAGTCACAGAATGGAGGTGTTTGAAGTCAAAATTGTGGTGTGTGAATTCACAAATGGAGGTGTGTGAAGTCAGAATGAAGCTGAGTGAAGTCATAGAATGGAGGTGGGTGAAGGCAGAATGAAGTGTGTGAACTCGTAGAATGGAGGTGTGTGAAGTCAAAATGGAGGTGTGTGAAGTCATAGAATGGTGGTTTTTGATGTCAAAGAATGGAGGTGTGTGAAGTCATAGAATGGAGGTGTGTGAACTCAGATTGGAGGTGTGTGAAATCACAGAAGGGAGGTGTGTCAACTCAGAAACGAGGTGTGTGAAGTCATAGAATGGAGGTGTGTGAAGTCACAGAATGAAGGTGTGTGAAGTCAAAGAAGGAGGTGTCTGAAGTCATAGAATGGAGGTGTGTGAAGACACAGAATGGAGGTATGTGAACTCAGAGAGGAGGTGTGTGAAGTCACAGAATGGAGGTGTGTGAAGTCATAGAATGGAAGTGTGTGAAGTCATAGAATGGAGGTGTGTGAAGTCAGAATGGAAGTGTGTGAAGTCACAGAATGGAGGTGTGTGAACCCAGAATGGAGGTGTGTGAAGTCACAGAATGGAGGTTTGTGAAGTCATAGAATGGAGGTGTATGAAGTCATAGAATGGATGTTGCTGATGTAAGAATGAAGGTGTGTGAACTCATAGAATGGAGGTGTATGAACTCATAGAATGGAGGTGTGTGAATTCATGGAACGGAGGTGTGTGAAGTCAAAGAATGGAGGTGTATGATGTCAAACAATGGAAGTGTGTGATGTCATAGAATGGAGGTGTGTGAAGTCTTAGAATGGAGGTGTGTGAAGTCATAGAATGGAGGTGTGTGAAATCACAGAAGGGAGGTGCGTGAAGTCACAGAATGGAGGTCTGTAAAGTCACAGAATGGAGGTGTGTGAAGGCACAGAATGGAGGGGTGTGAAGTCAAAGAATGGAGGAATGTGAAGTCACATTATGGAGATGTGTGAAGTGAGAATACAGGTGTGCCAAGTCATAGAATGGAGGTGTGTGAAGTCAGAATGGAGCTGTGTGAACTCATAGAATGGAGTTGTGTGAAGTCACAATGGAGATGTGTGAAGTCATAGAATGGTGGTTTTTGAAGTCACAGAATGGAGGTGTGTGAAGTCATAGAATGGAGGTGTGTGAAGTTAGATTAGAGGTATGTGAAGTCACAAAATGTAGGTGTGTCAACTCAGAAATGAGGTATGTGAAGTCATAGAATGGAGGTGTGTGAATTCACAGAATGGAAGTGGGTGAACTCAAAATGGAGGTGTGTGAAGTCACAGAATGGCGGTGTGTGAATTCATAGAAGGGAGGTGTGTGAAGTCATAGAATGGAGGTGTGTTTAGTCACAGAATGGAAGTGTGTGAAGTCAATATGGAGGTGTGTTAAGTCATAGAATAGAGGTGTATGAAGTCATGGAATGGAGGTTTGTGAAGTCAAACATTGGAAGTTTGTGAAGTTACAGAATGGAGGTGTGTGAAGTCATAGAATGGAGGTGTGTGAAGTCAGAGGGTGGAGGTGTGTGAAGTCAGAATGCAGGTGTGTGAAGTCATAGAATGGAGGTGTGTGAAGTCATAGAATGGAGGTGTGTGAAGTCATAGATTGGAAGTGTGTGAAGTCATAGATTGGAGGTGTGTGAAGTCACAGTGGGAGGTGTGTGAAGTCACAGAATGGAGATCTCTGAAGTCACAGTGGAGGTGTGTGAAGTCATAGAATGGAGGTGCGTGCAGTCAAAGAATGAAGGTGTGTGAAGTCATAGAATGGAGGTGTGTGAAGTCACAGCATGGAGGTGTGTGAAGTCAGAATGGAGATGTGTGAAGTCATAGAATGGAGGTGTATGAACTCATAGAATGGAGTTGGGTGAAGTCACAATGCAGGTGTGTGAAGTCATAGAATGGAGTTGTGTGAACTCAGATAGGAGGTGTGTGAAGTCACCGAATAGAGGTGTGTGAAGTCATACAATGGAGGTGTGAAATCACAGAATGGAGGTGTGTGAATTCATAGAATGGAGGTGTGTGAAGTCACAGAATGGAGGTGACTGAAGTCACAGAATGGAAGTGGGTGACCTCACAATGGAGGTGTGTGAAGTCACAGAAGGGAGGTGTGTGAAGTCCGAAGGGAGGTGTGGGAAGTCACAGAATGGAGGTTTGTAAAGTCATAGAATGGAGGTGTGTGAGGTCATAGAATGGATGTTTCTGAAGTAAGAATGAAGGTGTGTGAAGTCAAAGAATGGAGGTGTGTGAATTCATAGAATGGAGGTGTGTGAAGTCAGAGAATGGAGGTGTGTGAAGTCAGAATGGAGGTGTGAAGTCATAGAATAGAGGTGGGTGAAGTCATAGAAAGGAGATGTGGGAAGTCATAGAATAGAGGAGTGTGAAGTCATAGAATGGAGTTGAGTGAAGTCACAGATTCGAGGTCTGTGAAGTCATAGAATGGAGCTGTGTGATGCCAGAATTGAGGACTATGAAGTCCTAGAATGGAAGTGTGTGAACTCATAGAATGCAGGTGTGTGACGTCACAATGGAACTGTGTGAAGTCACAGAATGGAGGTGTGTGAAGTCATATATTGGAGGTGTGTGAAGTCAGAATGGAGGTGTGTGAAGTCACAGAATGGAGGTGTGTGAACTCAGAATGGAGGTGTTTGAAGGCATAGATGGAGGTGTGTGAAGTCACAGTATGGAGGTGTGTGAAATCATAGAGTGTAATTTTGTGAATTCACACAATGGAGCTGTGTGAAGTCAGAATGGAGGAGTGTGAAGTCATAGAATGGAGGTGTGTGAAGTCAGAATGGAGGTGTGTGAACTCATAGAATGGACGTGTGTGAAGTCACAATGGAGGTGTGTGAAGACATAGAATGGAGGTGTGTGAAGTCACTGAATGGAGCTCTGTGAAGTCATAGAATGGAGGTGTGTGAAGTCATAGAATGGAGGTGTGTGAAGTCATAGAATGTATTTTTCTGAAGTAAGAATGAAGGTGTGTGAAGTCATAGAATTTAGGTGTGTGAAGTCAAAATGGTGGTGTGTGAACTCATAGAATGGAGGTGTGTGAAGTAACAGAATGGAGGTGTGTGAAGTCAGAATGGAGGTGTGAAATCATAGAATGGGGGTGGGTGAAGTCATGGAAAGGAGGTGTGGGAAGTCATAGAATGGAGAAGTGTGAAGACAGAGTGGAGGTGAGTGAAGTCACATATTCAAAGTCTGTGAAGTCATAGAATGGAGGTTTGTGAAGTCAGAATGGAGGTGTGTGAAGTCAAAATGGAGGTTTGTGAACCCAAAGAATGGAGGTGTGTGAAGTCATGGAATGGAGGTGTGTGAAGTCACAGAATCGAGGTGTTTGAAGTCAAAATGGAAGTGTGTGGAGTCACAGAATGGAGGTGTGTGCAGTCACAGAATGGAGGTGTTTGAAGTCAAAATTGTGGTGTGTGAATTCACAAATGGAGGTGTGTGAAGTCAGAATGAAGCTGAGTGAAGTCATAGAATGGAGGTGGGTGAAGGCAGAATGGAAGTGTGTGAACTCGTAGAATGGAGGTGTGTGAAGTCAAAATGGAGGTGTGTGAAGTCATAGAATGGTGGTTTTTGATGTCAAAGAATGGAGGTGTGTGAAGTCATAGAATGGAGGTGTGTGAACTCAGATTGGAGGTGTGTGAAATCACAGAAGGGAGGTGTGTCAACTCAGAAACTAGGTGTGTGAAGTCATAGAATGGAGGTGTGTGAAGTCACAGAATGAAGGTGTGTGAAGTCAAAGAAGGAGGTGTCTGAAGTCATAGAATGGAGGTGTGTGAAGACACAGAATGGAGGTATGTGAACTCAGAGAGGAGGTGTGTGAAGTCACAGAATGTAGGTGTGTGAAGTCATAGAATGGAAGTGTGTGAAGTCATAGAATGGAGGTGTGTGAAGTCAGAATGGAGGTGTGTGAAGTCACAGAATGGAGGTGTGTGAACCCAGAATGGAGGTGTGTGAAGTCACAGAATGGAGGTTTGTGAAGTCATAGAATGGAGGTGTATGAAGTCATAGAATGGATGTTGCTGAAGTAAGAATGAAGGTGTGTGAAGTCATAGAATGGAAGTGTCTGAAGTTATAGAATGGATGTTGCTGATGTAAGAATGAAGGTGTGTGAACTCATAGAATGGAGGTGTATGAACTCATAGAATGGAGGTGTGTGAATTCATGGAACGGAGGTGTGTGAAGTCAAAGAATGGAGGTGTATGATGTCAAACAATGGAAGTGTGTGATGTCATAGAATGGAGGTGTGTGAAGTCTTAGAATGGAGGTGTGTGAAGTAATAGAATGGAGGTGTGTGAAATCACAGAAGGGAGGTGCGTGAAGTCACAGAATGGAGGTCTGTAAAGTCACAGAATGGAGGTGTGTGAAGGCACAGAATGGAGGGGTGTGAAGTCAAAGAATGGAGGAATGTGAAGTCACAGAATGGAGATGTGTGAAGTGAGAATACAGGTGTGCCAAGTCATAGAATGGAGGTGTGTGAAGTCAGAATGGAGCTGTGTGAACTCATAGAATGGAGTTGTGTGAAGTCACAATGGAGATGTGTGAAGTCATAGAATGGTGGTTTTTGAAGTCACAGAATGGAGGTGTGTGAAGTCATAGAATGGAGGTGTGTGAAGTTAGATTAGAGGTATGTGAAGTCACAAATTGTAGGTGTGTCAACTCAGAAATGAGGTATGTGAAGTCATAGAATGGAGGTGTGTGAATTCACAGAATGGAAGTGGGTGAACTCAAAATGGAGGTGTGTGAAGTCACAGAATGGCGGTGTGTGAATTCATAGAAGGGAGGTGTGTGAAGTCATAGAATGGAGGTGTGTTTAGTCACAGAATGGAAGTGTGTGAAGTCAAAATGGAGGTGTGTTAAGTCATAGAATGGAGGTGTATGAAGTCATGGAATGGAGGTTTGTGAAGTCAAACATTGGAAGTTTGTGAAGTTAAAGAATGGAGGTGTGTGAAGTCATAGAATGGAGGTGTGTGAAGTCAGAGGATGGAGGTGTGTGAAGTCAGAATGCAGGTGTGTGAAGTCATAGAATGGAGGTGTGTGAAGTCATAGATTGGAAGTGTGTGAAGTCATAGATTGGAGGTGTGTGAAGTCACAGAATGGAGATCTGTGAAGTCACAGTGGAGGTGTGTGAAGTCATAGAATGGAGGTGTGTGCAGTCAAAGAATGAAGGTGTGTGAAGTCATAGAATGGAGGTGTGTGAAGTCACAGCATGGAGGTGTGTGAAGTCAGAATGGAGATGTGTGAAGTCATAGAATGGAGGTGTATGAACTCATAGAATGGAGGTGGGTGAAGTCACAATGTAGGTGTGTGAAGTCATAGAATGGAGTTGTGTGAACTCAGATAGGAGGTGTGTGAAGTCACCGAATAGAGGTGTGTGAAGTCATACAATGGAGGTGTGTGAAATCACAGAATGGAGGTGTGTGAATTCATAGAATGGAGGTGTGTGAAGTCACAGAATGGAGGTGACTGAAGTCACAGAATGGAAGTGGGTGACCTCACAATGGAGGTGTGTGAAGTCACAGAAGGGAGGTGTGTGAAGTCAGAAGGGAGGTGTGTGAAGTCACAGAATGGAGATGTGTGAACTCAGAATGGAGGTGTGGGAAGTCACAGAATGGAGGTTTAAAAAGTCATAGAATGGAGGTGTGTGAGGTCATATAATGGATGTTTCTGAAGTAAGAATGAAGGTGTGTGAAGTCATAGAATGGAGGTGTGTGAAGTCAGAGAATGGAGGTGTGTGAAGTCAGAGAATGGAGGTGTGTGAAGTCAGAATGGAGGTGTGAAGTCATAGAATAGAGGTGGGTGAAGTCATAGAAAGGAGTTGTGGGAAGTCATAGAATAGAGGAGTGTGAAGTCATAGAATGGAGGTGAGTGAAGTCACAGATTCGAGGTCTGTGAAATCATAGAATGGAGCTGTGTGATGCAAGAATTGAGGAGTGTGAAGTCCTAGAATGGAAGTCTGTGAACTCATAGAATGGAGGTGTGTGACGTCACAATGGAAGAGTGTGAAGTCACAGAATGGAGGTGTGTGAAGTCATATATTGGAGGTGTGTGAAGTCAGAATGGAGGTGTGTGAAGTCACAGAATGGAGGTGTGTGAACTCAGAATGGAGGTGTTTGAAGTCATAGGTGGAGGTGTGTGAAGTCACAGTATGGAGGTGTGTGAAATCATAGAGTGGAATTTTGTGAATTCACAGAATGGAGCTGTGTGAAGTCAGAATGGAGGTGTGTGAAGTCATAGAATGGAGGTGTGTGAAGTCAGAATGGAGGTGTGTAAACTCATAGAATGGACGTGTGTGAAGTCAAAATGGAGGTGTGTGAAGACATAGAATGGAGGTGTGTGAAGTCACTGAATGGAGCTCTGTGAAGTCATAGAATGGAGGTGTGTGAAGTCATAGAATGGAGGTGTGTGAAGTCATAGAATGGAGGTGTGTGAAGTCAAAATGGTGGTGCGTGAACTCATAGAATGGAGGTGTGTGAAGTCACAGAATGGAGGTGTGTGAAGTCAGAATGGAGGTGTGAAGTCATAGAATGGGGGTGGGTGAAGTCATGGAAAGGAGTTGTGGGAAGTCATAGAATGGAGAAGTGTGAAGACATAGAGTGGAGGTGAGTGAAGTCACATATTCAAAGTCTGTGAAGTCATAGAATGGAGGTTTGTGAAGTCAGAATGGAGGGGTGTGAACTCATAGAATGGAGGTGTGTGAAGTCACAATGGAGGTGTGTGAAGTCATAGAATGGAGGTATTTGAAGTCAGAATGGAGGTGTGTGAACTCATAGAATTGAGGTGTGTGAAGTCACGGAATGGAGGTGTGTGAAGTCACAGAATGGAGGTGTGTGAAGTCACAGAATGGAGGTGTGTGAAGTCAGGGAATGGAGGTGCGTGAAGTCACAGAATGGAGGTGTGGGAAGTCACGGAATGGAGGTGTGTGAAGTCACAGAATGGAGGTGTGTGAACTCAGAATGGAGGTGTGAGAAGTCACAGAATGAGGTGTGTGAAGTCATAGAATGGAAGTGTGTGAGGTCATAGAATGGATGTTTCTGAAGTAAGAATGAAGGTGTGTGAAGTCAAAGAATGGAGGTGTGTGAAGTCATAGAATGGAGGTGTGTGAAGTCACAGAATGGAGGTATCTGAAGTCAGAATGGAGGTGTGAAGTTATCTAATAGAGGTGGGTGAAGTCATAGAAAGGAGGTGTGGGAAGTCATAGAATGGAGCATTGTGAAGTCATAGAGTGGAGGTAAGTGAAGTCACAGATTCGAGGTCTGTGAAGTAATATAATAGAGGTGTGTGAAGTCAGAATGGAGGTGTGTGAAGTCATAGAATGGAGGTATGTGAACTCATAGACTGGAGGTGTGTGATGTCACAATGGAAGTGTGTGAAGTCACAGAATGGAGGTGTGTGAAGTCATAGAATGGAGGTGTGTGAAGACATAGAATGGAGGTGTGTGAAGTCACAGAATGGAGGTGTGTGAAGTCATAGTATGGAGTTGTGTGAAATCATAGAATGCAGTTTTGTGAATTCACAGAATGGAGGAGTGTGAAGTCAGAATGGCGGAGTGTGAAGTCATAGAATGGAGGTGTGTGAAGTTAGAATGGAGGTGTGTGAACTCATAGAATGGAGGTGTGTGCAGCCATAATGGAGGTGTGTGAAGACATAGAATGGAGGTTTGTGAAGTCACGGAATGGAGGTGTGTGAAGTCATAGAATGGAGGTGTGTGAAGTCATAGAATGGATGTTTGTGAAGTAAGAATGAAGATGTGTGAAGTCATAGAATGGAAGTGTGTGAAGTCAAAATGGAGGTTTGTGAACTCAAAGAATCTAGGTGTGTGAAGTCATGGAATGGAGGTGTGTGAAGTCCAAGAATGGAGGTGTGTGAAGTCAAACAATGGAGGTGTGTGAAGTCACAGAATGGAGGTGTGTGAAGTCACAGAATGGAGGTGTGTAAAGTCAAAATGGAGGTGTGTGAAGTCACAGAATGGAGGTGTGTGAAGTCACAGAATGGAGGTGTTTGAAGTCAAGATTGTGGTGTGTGAATTCACATATGGATGTGTGTGAAGTCAGAATGGAGCTGAGTGAACTCATAGAATGGAGGTGGTTGAAGGCAGTATGGAAGTGTGTGAACTCGTAGAATGGAGGTGTGTGAGGTCATAATGGAGGTGTGTGAAGTCATAGAATGGTGGTTTTTGATGTCAAAGAATGGAGATGTTTGAAGTCATAGAATGGACGTGTGTGAACTCAGATTGGAGGTGTGTGAAATCACAGAAGGGAGGTGTGTCAACTCAGAAACGAGGTGTGTGAAGTCATAGAATGGAGGTGTGTGAAGTCACAGAATGAAGGTGTGTGAAGTCATAGAAGGAGGTGTCTGAAGTCACAGAATGGAGGTTTGTGAAGACACAGAATGGAGGTGGGAACTCAGAGATTAGGTGTGTGAAGTCACAGAATGGAGGTGTGTGAAGTCATAGAATGGAAGTGTGTGAAGTCATAGAATGGAGGTGTGTGAAGTCAGAATGGAGGTGTGTGAAGTCACAGAATGGAGGTGTGTGAACCCAGAATGGAGGTGTGTAAAGTCACAGAATGGAGGTTTGTGAAGTCATAGAATGGAGGTGTATGAAGTCATAGAATGGATGTTGCTGAAGTAAGAATGAAGGTGGGTGAAGTCATTGAATGGAGGTGTCTGAAGTCATAGAATGGATGTTGCTGAAGTAAGAATGAAGGTGTGTGAACTCATAGAATGGAGGTGTATGAACTCATAGAATGGAGGTGTGTGAATTCATGGAACGGAGGTGTGTGAAGTCAAAGAATGGAGGTGTATGATGTCAAAAAATGGAAGTGTGTGAAGTCATAGAATGTAGGTGTTTGAAGTCTTAGAATGGAGGTGTGTGAAGTCATAGAATGGAAGTGTGTGAAATCACAGAAGGGAGGTGTGTGAAGTCACAGAATGGAGGTGTGTAAATTCACAGAGTGGAGGTGTGTGAAGGCACAGAATGGAGGGGTGTGAAGTCAAAGAATGGAGGAATGTAAAGTCACAGAATGGAGATGTGTGAAGACAGAATAGAGGTGTGCGAAGTCATAGAATGGAGGTGTGTGAAGTCAGAATGGAGCTGTGTGAACTCATAGAATGAAGGTGTGTGAAGTCACAATGGAGATGTGTGAAGTCATAGAATGGTGGTTTTTGAAGTCAGAGAATGGAGGTGTGTGAATTCATACAATGGAGGTGTGTGAAGTTAGATTAGAGGTATGTGAAGTCACAAAATGGAGGTGGGTCAACTGAGAAATGAGGTATGTGAAGTCATAGAATGGAGGTGTGTGAAGTCACAGAATTGAGGTGTGTGAAGTCAGGATGGAGGTGTGTGAATTCAGAATGGAGGTGTGTGAAGTCAGAGAATGGACGTGTGTGATGTCACAATGCAGGTGTGTGAACTGAGAGAACGTAGCTGTGTGAAGTCACAATGGAGGTGTGTGAAGTCATAGAATGGAGGTGTGTGAAGTCATAGAATTGAGGTGTGTGAAGTCACAACATGGAGGTGTGTGAAGTCATATAATGGAGGTGTGCGAGGTCACAGAATGGAGGTGTGTGAACTCAGAATGGAGGTGTGTGAAGTCACAGAATGGAGGTGTGTGAAGTCATAGAATGGAGATGTGTTAAGTCACAGAATGGAGGTGTGTGAAATCGTAGAATGGAGGTGTGTGAAGTCAGAGAATCAAGGTGTGTGAAGTCACAGAATGGAGGTGTGTGAACTCACAATGGAGGTAGGTGAAGTCACAGAATGGAGGTGTGTGAAGTCATAGAATGGAAGTGTGTGAAGTCATAGAATATAGGTGTGTGATGTCAGAATGGAGGTGTTTGAAGTCACAGAATGGAGGTGTGTGACGTCATAAATATTGGTGTGTGAAGTCATAGAATGGAGGTGTGAAGGCATAGAATGGAGGTGTGTGAAGTTAGATTAGAGGTATGTGAAGTCACAAAATGGAGGTGTGTCAACTCAGAAATGAGGTATGTGAAGTCATAGAATGGAGGTGTGTGAAGTCACAGAATTGAGGTGTGTGAAGTCACAATATGGAGGTGTGTGAAGTCATATAATGGAGGTGTGTGAAGTCACAGAATGGAGGTGTGTGAACTCAGAACGGAGGTGTGTGAAGTCACAGAAGGCAGGTGTGTGAAGTCAGAGAATAGAGTTGTGTGAAGTCACAATGGAGGTGTGTGAATTCATAGAATGGAGGTGTGTGAAGTCAAACAATGGAAGTCTGTGAAGTCATAGAATGGATGTGTGTGCAGTCAAAATGGAGGTGTGTGAAGTCAGAGAATGGCGGTGTGTGAAGTCAAAGAATGGACGTGTGCGAAGTCAAAATTGTGGTGTGTGAAATCACAAATGCAGGTGTGTGAATTCACAGAATGGAGGTGTGTGAAGTCGCAATGGTGGTGTGTGAAGTCAAAGAATGGATGTGTGTGAAGTCATAGACTGGAGGTGTATGAAGTCATGGAATGGAGGTTTGTGAAGTCAAACATTGGAAGCGTGTGAAGTTACAGAATGGAGGTGTGTGAAGTCATAGAATGGAGGTGTGTGAAATCAGAGAATGGAGGTGTGTGAAGTCAGAATGCAGGTGTGTGAAGACATAGAATGGAGGTGTGTGAAGTCATAGTGTGGAGGTTGGTGAAGTCATAGATTGGAAGAGTGTGAAGTCATAGAATGGAGGTGTGTGAAGTCATAGATTGAAGGTGTGGGTAGTCATAGTATGGAGGTGTGTGAAGTCACAGAATGGAGGTGTGTGAAGTCACAGAATGGAGTTGTGTGAAGTCACAATGGAGGTGTGTGAAGTCATAGGATGGAGGTGTGTGAAATCAAAAATGGAGGTGTGTGAAGTCACAGAATGGATTGTGTGTGAAATCACAGAATGGAGGTGTGTGAAGTCACAGAATGGAGGTTTGTGAAGTCATAGAATGGAGGTGTGTGAAGTTACAGAATGCAGGTGTGTGAAGTCAGAGTAGAGGTGTGCGAAGGCATAGAATGGAGGTGTGTGAAGTCAGAATGGAGGTGTATGAACTCATAGAATGGAGGTGTATGAAGTCACAATTGAGGTGCGTGACGTCACAGAATGGATGTGTGTGAACTCAGAAAGGAGGTGTGTGAAGTCATAGAATGGAGGTCTGTGAAGTCATAGAATGGAGGTGTGTGAAATCATAGAATGGAGGTGTGTGAAGTCACAGAATTGAGGTGTGTGAAGACAGAATTGAGGTGTGTTAAGTCAGAATGGAAGTGTGTGAAGTCAGATGATGGAGGTGTGTGAAGTCACAATGCAGGTGTGTGAACTCATAGAATGGAGGTGTGTGAAGTAACAATGTAGGTTTCTGAAGTCATAGAATGGAGGTGTGTGAAGTCATAGAATGGAGGTGTGTGAAGTCATAGAATGGAAGTGTGTGAAGTCATAGAATGGAGGTTTGTGAAGTAAGAATGGAGGTGTGTGAAGTCACCGAATGGAGTTGTGTGAGCTCAGAATGGAGGTGTGTGAAGTCAGAGAATGGAGGTGTTTGAAGTCATAGAATGGAGGTGTGTGAAGTCACAGAATGGAGGTACCTGAAGTCAGAATCGAGGTGTAAAGTCATACAATAGAGGTGGGTGAAGTCATACAAAGGAGGTGTGGGAAGTCATAGAATGGAGCAATGTGAAGTCATAGAATGGAGGTGAGTAAAGTCACAGATTCGAGGTCTGTGAAGTCATAGAATGGAGGTGTGTGAAGTCATAGAATGGAGGTGTGTGAACTCATAGAATGGAGGTTTGTGTCGTCACAATGGAAGTGTATGAAGTCACAGAATGGAGGTGTGTGAAGTCATACATTGGTGTGTGAAGTCAGAATGGAGGTGTGTAAAGTCACAGAATTGAGGTGTGTGAACTCAGAATGGAGGTGTGTGAAGTCATAGATGGAGGTGTGTGAAGTCATAGTATGGAGGTGTGTGAAATCATAGAATGGAGTTTAGTGAATTCGCAGAATGGAAGAGTGTGAAGTCAGAATGGCGGAGTGTGAAGTCATAGAATGTAGGTGTGTGAAGTTAGAATGGAGGTGTGTGAACTCATAGAATGGAGGTGAGTGAAGTCACAATGCAGGTGTGTGAACACATGGAATGGAGGTGTGTGAAGTCACAGAATGGAGGTGTATGAAGTCATAGAATGGAGGTGTGTGAAGTCATAGAATGGATGTTTGTGAAGTAAGAATGAAGGTGTGTGAAGTCATAGAATGGAAGTGTGTGAAGTCACAGAATGGAGGTGCGTGAAGTCATAGAATGGAGCTGTGTGAATTCAGAATGGAGGTGTGTGAAGTCATCGAATGGAGGTGTGTGCAGTCATAGAATGGATGTTTCTGAAGTAGGAATGAAGGTGTGTGAAGTCATAGAATGGAGGTGTGTGAAGTCAAAATGGAGGTGTGTGAACTCAAAGAATGGAGGTGTGTGAACTCATAGAATGGAGGTATGTGAACTCATAGACTGGAGGTGTGTGATGTCACAATGGAAGTGTGTGAAGTCACAGAATGGAGGTGTGTGAAGTCATAGAATGGAGGTGTGTGAAGACATAGAATGGAGGTGTGTGAAGTCACAGAATGGAGGTGTGTGAAGTCATAGTATGGAGTTGTGTGAAATCATAGAATGCAGTTTTGTGAATTCACAGAATGGAGGAGTGTGAAGTCAGAATGGCGGAGTGTGAAGTCATAGAATGGAGGTGTGTGAAGTTAGAATGGAGGTGTGTGAACTCATAGAATGGAGGTGTGTGCAGCCATAATGGAGGTGTGTGAAGACATAGAATGGAGGTTTGTGAAGTCACGGAATGGAGGTGTGTGAAGTCATAGAATGGAGGTGTGTGAAGTCATAGAATGGATGTTTGTGAAGTAAGAATGAAGATGTGTGAAGTCATAGAATGGAAGTGTGTGAAGTCAAAATGGAGGTTTGTGAACTCAAAGAATCTAGGTGTGTGAAGTCATGGAATGGAGGTGTGTGAAGTCCAAGAATGGAGGTGTGTGAAGTCAAACAATGGAGGTGTGTGAAGTCACAGAATGGAGGTGTGTGAAGTCACAGAATGGAGGTGTGTAAAGTCAAAATGGAGGTGTGTGAAGTCACAGAATGGAGGTGTGTGAAGTCACAGAATGGAGGTGTTTGAAGTCAAGATTGTGGTGTGTGAATTCACATATGGATGTGTGTGAAGTCAGAATGGAGCTGAGTGAACTCATAGAATGGAGGTGGTTGAAGGCAGTATGGAAGTGTGTGAACTCGTAGAATGGAGGTGTGTGAGGTCATAATGGAGGTGTGTGAAGTCATAGAATGGTGGTTTTTGATGTCAAAGAATGGAGATGTTTGAAGTCATAGAATGGACGTGTGTGAACTCAGATTGGAGGTGTGTGAAATCACAGAAGGGAGGTGTGTCAACTCAGAAACGAGGTGTGTGAAGTCATAGAATGGAGGTGTGTGAAGTCACAGAATGAAGGTGTGTGAAGTCATAGAAGGAGGTGTCTGAAGTCACAGAATGGAGGTTTGTGAAGACACAGAATGGAGGTGGGAACTCAGAGATTAGGTGTGTGAAGTCACAGAATGGAGGTGTGTGAAGTCATAGAATGGAAGTGTGTGAAGTCATAGAATGGAGGTGTGTGAAGTCAGAATGGAGGTGTGTGAAGTCACAGAATGGAGGTGTGTGAACCCAGAATGGAGGTGTGTAAAGTCACAGAATGGAGGTTTGTGAAGTCATAGAATGGAGGTGTATGAAGTCATAGAATGGATGTTGCTGAAGTAAGAATGAAGGTGGGTGAAGTCATTGAATGGAGGTGTCTGAAGTCATAGAATGGATGTTGCTGAAGTAAGAATGAAGGTGTGTGAACTCATAGAATGGAGGTGTATGAACTCATAGAATGGAGGTGTGTGAATTCATGGAACGGAGGTGTGTGAAGTCAAAGAATGGAGGTGTATGATGTCAAAAAATGGAAGTGTGTGAAGTCATAGAATGTAGGTGTTTGAAGTCTTAGAATGGAGGTGTGTGAAGTCATAGAATGGAAGTGTGTGAAATCACAGAAGGGAGGTGTGTGAAGTCACAGAATGGAGGTGTGTAAATTCACAGAGTGGAGGTGTGTGAAGGCACAGAATGGAGGGGTGTGAAGTCAAAGAATGGAGGAATGTAAAGTCACAGAATGGAGATGTGTGAAGACAGAATAGAGGTGTGCGAAGTCATAGAATGGAGGTGTGTGAAGTCAGAATGGAGCTGTGTGAACTCATAGAATGAAGGTGTGTGAAGTCACAATGGAGATGTGTGAAGTCATAGAATGGTGGTTTTTGAAGTCAGAGAATGGAGGTGTGTGAATTCATACAATGGAGGTGTGTGAAGTTAGATTAGAGGTATGTGAAGTCACAAAATGGAGGTGGGTCAACTGAGAAATGAGGTATGTGAAGTCATAGAATGGAGGTGTGTGAAGTCACAGAATTGAGGTGTGTGAAGTCAGGATGGAGGTGTGTGAATTCAGAATGGAGGTGTGTGAAGTCAGAGAATGGACGTGTGTGATGTCACAATGCAGGTGTGTGAACTGAGAGAACGTAGCTGTGTGAAGTCACAATGGAGGTGTGTGAAGTCATAGAATGGAGGTGTGTGAAGTCATAGAATTGAGGTGTGTGAAGTCACAACATGGAGGTGTGTGAAGTCATATAATGGAGGTGTGCGAGGTCACAGAATGGAGGTGTGTGAACTCAGAATGGAGGTGTGTGAAGTCACAGAATGGAGGTGTGTGAAGTCATAGAATGGAGATGTGTTAAGTCACAGAATGGAGGTGTGTGAAATCGTAGAATGGAGGTGTGTGAAGTCAGAGAATCAAGGTGTGTGAAGTCACAGAATGGAGGTGTGTGAACTCACAATGGAGGTAGGTGAAGTCACAGAATGGAGGTGTGTGAAGTCATAGAATGGAAGTGTGTGAAGTCATAGAATATAGGTGTGTGATGTCAGAATGGAGGTGTTTGAAGTCACAGAATGGAGGTGTGTGACGTCATAAATATTGGTGTGTGAAGTCATAGAATGGAGGTGTGAAGGCATAGAATGGAGGTGTGTGAAGATAGATTAGAGGTATGTGAAGTCACAAAATGGAGGTGTGTCAACTCAGAAATGAGGTATGTGAAGTCATAGAATGGAGGTGTGTGAAGTCACAGAATTGAGGTGTGTGAAGTCACAATATGGAGGTGTGTGAAGTCATATAATGGAGGTGTGTGAAGTCACAGAATGGAGGTGTGTGAACTCAGAACGGAGGTGTGTGAAGTCACAGAAGGCAGGTGTGTGAAGTCAGAGAATAGAGTTGTGTGAAGTCACAATGGAGGTGTGTGAATTCATAGAATGGAGGTGTGTGAAGTCAAACAATGGAAGTCTGTGAAGTCATAGAATGGATGTGTGTGCAGTCAAAATGGAGGTGTGTGAAGTCAGAGAATGGCGGTGTGTGAAGTCAAAGAATGGACGTGTGCGAAGTCAAAATTGTGGTGTGTGAAATCACAAATGCAGGTGTGTGAATTCACAGAATGGAGGTGTGTGAAGTCGCAATGGTGGTGTGTGAAGTCAAAGAATGGATGTGTGTGAAGTCATAGACTGGAGGTGTATGAAGTCATGGAATGGAGGTTTGTGAAGTCAAACATTGGAAGCGTGTGAAGTTACAGAATGGAGGTGTGTGAAGTCATAGAATGGAGGTGTGTGAAATCAGAGAATGGAGGTGTGTGAAGTCAGAATGCAGGTGTGTGAAGACATAGAATGGAGGTGTGTGAAGTCATAGTGTGGAGGTTGGTGAAGTCATAGATTGGAAGAGTGTGAAGTCATAGAATGGAGGTGTGTGAAGTCATAGATTGAAGGTGTGGGTAGTCATAGTATGGAGGTGTGTGAAGTCACAGAATGGAGGTGTGTGAAGTCACAGAATGGAGTTGTGTGAAGTCACAATGGAGGTGTGTGAAGTCATAGGATGGAGGTGTGTGAAATCAAAAATGGAGGTGTGTGAAGTCACAGAATGGATTGTGTGTGAAATCACAGAATGGAGGTGTGTGAAGTCACAGAATGGAGGTTTGTGAAGTCATAGAATGGAGGTGTGTGAAGTTACAGAATGCAGGTGTGTGAAGTCAGAGTAGAGGTGTGCGAAGGCATAGAATGGAGGTGTGTGAAGTCAGAATGGAGGTGTATGAACTCATAGAATGGAGGTGTATGAAGTCACAATTGAGGTGCGTGACGTCACAGAATGGATGTGTGTGAACTCAGAAAGGAGGTGTGTGAAGTCATAGAATGGAGGTCTGTGAAGTCATAGAATGGAGGTGTGTGAAATCAAAGAATGGAGGTGTGTGAAGTCACAGAATTGAGGTGTGTGAAGACAGAATTGAGGTGTGTTAAGTCAGAATGGAAGTGTGTGAAGTCAGATGATGGAGGTGTGTGAAGTCACAATGCAGGTGTGTGAACTCATAGAATGGAGGTGTGTGAAGTAACAATGTAGGTTTCTGAAGTCATAGAATGGAGGTGTGTGAAGTCATAGAATGGAGGTGTGTGAAGTCATAGAATGGAAGTGTGTGAAGTCATAGAATGGAGGTTTGTGAAGTAAGAATGGAGGTATGTGAAGTCACCGAATGGAGTTGTGTGAGCTCAGAATGGAGGTGTGTGAAGTCAGAGAATGGAGGTGTTTGAAGTCATAGAATGGAGGTGTGTGAAGTCACAGAATGGAGGTACCTGAAGTCAGAATCGAGGTGTAAAGTCATACAATAGAGGTGGGTGAAGTCATACAAAGGAGGTGTGGGAAGTCATAGAATGGAGCAATGTGAAGTCATAGAATGGAGGTGAGTAAAGTCACAGATTCGAGGTCTGTGAAGTCATAGAATGGAGGTGTGTGAAGTCAGAATGGAGGTGTGTGAAGTCATAGAATGGAGGTGTGTGAACTCATAGAATGGAGGTTTGTGTCGTCACAATGGAAGTGTATGAAGTCACAGAATGGAGGTGTGTGAAGTCATACATTGGTGTGTGAAGTCAGAATGGAGGTGTGTGAAGTCACAGAATTGAGGTGTGTGAACTCAGAATGGAGGTGTGTGAAGTCATAGATGGAGGTGTGTGAAGTCATAGTATGGAGGTGTGTGAAATCATAGAATGGAGTTTAGTGAATTCGCAGAATGGAAGAGTGTGAAGTCAGAATGGCGGAGTGTGAAGTCATAGAATGTAGGTGTGTGAAGTTAGAATGGAGGTGTGTGAACTCATAGAATGGAGGTGAGTGAAGTCACAATGCAGGTGTGTGAACACATGGAATGGAGGTGTGTGAAGTCACAGAATGGAGGTGTATGAAGTCATAGAATGGAGGTGTGTGAAGTCACAGAATGGTGGTGTGTGAAGTCATGGAATGGAGGGGTGTGAAGTCATAGAAGGGAGGTGTGTGAATTCATACAATGGGGGTGTTTGAAGTCACAGAATGGAGGGGTGTGAATCCATAGAAGGGAGGTGTGTGAATTCATAGAATGGAGGTGTGTGAAGTCACATAACGGAGGTTTGTGAAGTCACAGAATGGAGGTGTGTGAAGACACAGAATGGAAGTGGGTGAACTCACAATGGAGGTGTGTGAAGTCACAGAATGGAGGTGTGTGAATTCATAGAAGGTAGGTGTGTGAAGTCATAGAATGGAGGTGTGTGAAGTCACAGAATGGAAGTGTGTGAAGTCAAAATGGAGGTGTGTGAAGTCAGAGAATGCAGGTGTGTGAAGTCAATGGACTTGTGTGAAGTCAAAATTGTGGTGTGTGAAGTCAAAGAATGGATGTGTTTGAAGTCATAGAATGGAGGTGTATGAAGTCATGGAATGGAGGTGTGTGAAGTCAAACATTGGAAGTGTGTGAAGTTACAGAATGGAGGTGTGTGAAGTCATAGAATGGAGGTGTGTGAAGTCAGAGAATGGAGGTGTGTGAAGTCAGAATGCACGTGTGTGAAGTCATAGAATGGAGGTGTGTGAAGTCTTAGAATGGAGGTGTGTGAAGTCATAGAATGGAGTTTTGTGAAGTCACAGTGGAGGTGTGTGAATTCATAGAATGGAGGTGTGTGAAGTGAAAGAATGGAGATGTGTGAAGTCACAGAATGGAGGTGTGTGAAGTCACAGTGGAGGTGTGTGAATTCATAGAATGGAGGTGTGTGAAGTCAAAAAATAAAGGTGTGTGAAGGCATCGAATGGAGGTATGTGAAGTCATAAAATGGAGTTGTGTGAAGTCAAAGAAGGGAGGTGTGCGAAGTCAGAATAGAGGTGTGTAGAGTCACAGCATGGAGGTGTGTGAAGTCAGAATGGAGATGTGTGAAGTCATAGAATGGAGGTGTTAAGTCACAATGCAGGTGTGTGAACTCATAAAATGGAGGTGGGTGAAGTCACAATGCAGGTGTGTGAAGTCATAGAATTGAGTTGTGTGAACTCAGAAAGGATGTGTGTGAAGTCACAGAATAGAGGTGTGTGAAGTCATACAATGGAGGTGTGTGAAGTCACAGAATGGAGGTGTGTGAATTCATAGAATGGAGGTGTGTGAAGTCAAAGAATGGAGATGTGTGAAGTCACAGAATGGAGGTGTGTGAAGTAACAGAATGGTGGTGTGTGAAGTCACAGAATGGAAGTGGGTGAACTCACAATTGAGGTGTGTGAAGTCACAGAAGGGAGGTGTGTGAAGTCAGAAGGGAGGTGTGTGAAGTCACAGAATGGAGATGTGTGAACTCAGAATGGAGGTGTGGGAACTCACAGAATGGAGATTTTTGAAGTCATAGAATGGAGGTGTGTGAGGTCATAGAATGGATGTTTCTGAAGTAAGAATGAAGGTGTGTGAAGTCATACAATGGAGGTGTGTGAAGTCATAGAATGGAGGTGTGTGAAGTCACAGAATGGAGGTGTGTGAAGTCAGAATGGAGGTGTGAAGTCATAGAATAGAGGTGGGTGAAGTCATAGAAAGGAGTTGTGGGAAGTCATAGAATAGAGGAGTGTGAAGTCATAGAATGGAGGTGGGTGAAGTCACAGATCCGAGGCCTGTGAAGTCATAGATTGGAGCTGTGTGATGTCAGAATTGAGGAGTGTGAAGTCCTAGAATGGATGTGTGTGAACTCATAGAAAGGAGGTGTGTGACGTCACAATGGAAGTGTGTGAAGTCACAGAATGGAGGTGTGTGAAGTCATATATTGGAGGTGTGTGAAGTCAGAATGGAGGTGTGTGAAGTCACAGAATGGAGGTGTGTGAACTCAGAATGGAGGTGTTTGAAGTCATAGATGGAGGTGTGTGAAGTCAAAGTATGGAGGTGTGTGAAATCATAGAATGGAATTTTGTGAATTCACAGGATGGAGCTGTGTGAAGTCAGAATGGAGGAGTGTGAAGTCATAGAATGGAGGTGTGTGAAGTCAGAATGGAGGTGTGTGAACTCATAGAATGGACGTGTGTGAAGTCACAATGGAGGTGTGTGAAGACAGAGAATGGAGGTGTGTGAAGTCACAGAGTGGAGGTGTGAAGTCATAGAATGGATGTTTCTGAAGTAATAATGAAGGTGTGTGAAGTCATAGAATGGAGGTGTGTGAAGTCAAAATGGAGGTGTGTGAACTAATAGAATGGAGGTGTGTGAAACCACAGAATGGAGGTGTGTGAAGTCAGAATGGAGGTGTGAAGTCATAGAATGGGGGTGGGTGAAGTCATGGAAAGGAGGTGTGGGAAGTCATAGAATGGAGAAGTGTGAAGTCATAGAGTGGAGGTGAGTGAAGTCACATATTCAAAGTCTGGGAAGTCATAGAATGGAGGTTTGTGAAGTCAGAATGGAGGTGTATGAACTCATAGAATGGAGGTGAGTGAAGTCACAATGGAGGTGTGTGAAGTCATAGAATGGGGATGTGTGAAATCAGAGAATGGAGGTGTGTGAAGTCAGAATGCAGGTGTGTGAAGTCATAGCATGGAGGTGTGTGAAGTCATAGAATGGAGGTGTGTGAAGTCATAGATTGGAAGCGTGTGAAGTCATAGAATGGAGGTGTGTGAAGTCATAGATTGAAGGTGTGGGGAAGTCATAGTATGGAGGTGTGTGAAGTCACAGAATGGAGGTGTGTGAAGTCACAGAATGGAGCTGTGTGAAGTCACAATGGAGGCGTGTGAAGTCATAGGATGGAGGTGTGTGAAATCAAAGAATGGAGGTTTGTGAAGTCATAGAATGGATTGTGTGTGAAATCAGAGAATGGAGGTGTGTGAAGTCACAGAATGGAGGTGTGTAAAGTCAGAGAGTGGAGGTGTGTGAAGTCACAGAATGGAGGTTTGTGAAGTCATAGAATGGACGTGTGTGAAGTCACAGAATGCAGGTGTGTGAAGTCAGAACAGAGGTGTGCGAAGTCATAGAATGGAGGTGTGTGAAGTCAGAATGGAGCTGTGTGAAGTCATAGAATGGATGTGTGTGAAGTCAGAATGGAGGTGTGTAAACTCATAGATTGGAGGTGTATGAAGTCACAATGGAGGTGTGTGAAGTCACATAATGGATGTGTGTGAACTCAGAAAGGAGGTGTGTGAAGTCATAGAATGGAGGTCTGTGAAGTCATAGAATGGAGGTGTGTGAAATCATAGAATGGAGGTGTGTGAAGTCACAGAATTGAGGTGTGTGAAGACAGAATGGAGGTGTGTGAAGTCAGAATGGAGGTGTGTGAAGTCAGATAATGGAGGTGTGTGAAGTCACAATGCAGGTGTGTGAAGTCATAGAATGGAGGTGTGTGAAGTCATAGAATGGAGGTGGTGAAGTGACAGAATGGAGGTGTGTTAAGTCATAGAATGGAGGTGTGTGAAGTCACAGATTGGTGGTGTGTGAAGTCATAGAATGGAGGGGTGTGAAGTCATAGAATGGAGGTGTGTTAAGTCATAGAATAGAGGTGTGGAAGTCACAGAATGGATGCGTGTGAAGTCACAGAATGGAGGTGTGTGAACTGAGAATGGAGGTGTGTGAAGTCACAGAATGGCGGTGTGTGAAGTCATACAATGGAGGTGTGTGAAGTCACAGAATGGAGGGGTGTGATTTCATAGAAGGGAGGTATGTGAAGTCATAGAATGGAGGTGTGTGAAGTCACATAATGGAGGTGTGTGAAGTCACAGAATGGGTGTGTGAAGACACAGAATGGAAGTGGGTGAACTCCCAATGGAGGTGTGTGAAGTCACAGAATGGAGGTGTGTGAATTCATAGAAGGGAGGTGTGTGAAGTCATAGAATGGAGGTGTGGGAAGTCACAGAATGGAAGTGTGTGAAGTCAAAATGGAGGTGTGTGAAGTCACAGAATGGAGGTGTGTGCAGTCAATGAATGGACTTGTGTGAAGTCAAAATTGTGGTGTGTGAAGTCAAAGAATGGATGTGTGTGAAGTCACAGAATGGAGGTGTGTGAAGTCAATATGGAGGTGTGTGAAGTCAAAGAATGGATGTGTTTGAAGTCATAGAATGGATGTGTATGAAGTCATGGAATGGAGGTGTGTGAAGTCAAACATTGGAAGTGTGTGAAGTTACAGAATGGAGGTGTGTGAAGTCATAGAATTGAGGTGTGTGAAGTCAGAGAATGGAGGTGTGTGAACTCAGATTGGAGGTCTGTGAAATCACAGAAAGCAGGTGTGTCAACTCAGAAACAAGGTGTGTGAAGTCATAGAATGGAGGTGTGTGAAGTCATAGAATCGAAGTGTGTGAAATCATAGAATGGAGGTGTGTGAAGTCAGAATGGAGATGTGTGAAGTCATGGAATGGAGGTGTGTGAAGTCACAATGCAGGTGTGTAAACTCATAGAATTGAGGTGGGTGAAGTCACAATGCAGGTGTGTGAAGTCATAGAATGGAGGTGTTGAAGTCATAGAATGGAGGTGGTGAAGTAACAGAATGGAGGTGTGTGAAGTCATAGAATGGAGGTGTGTGAAGTCACAGAATGGTGGTGTGTGAAGTCATGGAATGGAGGGGTGTGAAGTCATAGAAGGGAGGTGTGTGAATTCATACAATGGGGGTGTTTGAATTCACAGAATGGAGGGGTGTGAATCCATAGAAGGGAGGTGTGTGAATTCATAGAATGGAGGTGTGTGAAGTCACATAACGGAGGTTTGTGAAGTCACAGAATGGAGGTGTGTGAAGACACAGAATGGAAGTGGGTGAACTCACAATGGAGGTGTGTGAAGTCACAGAATGGAGGTGTGTGAATTCATAGAAGGTAGGTGTGTGAAGTCATAGAATGGAGGTGTGTGAAGTCACAGAATGGAAGTGTGTGAAGTCAAAATGGAGGTGTGTGAAGTCAGAGAATGGAGGTGTGTGAAGTCAATGGACTTGTGTGAAGTCAAAATTGTGGTGTGTGAAGTCAAAGAATGGATGTGTTTGAAGTCATAGAATGGAGGTGTATGAAGTCATGGAATGGAGGTGTGTGAAGTCAAACATTGGAAGTGTGTGAAGTTACAGAATGGAGGTGTGTGAAGTCATAGAATGGAGGTGTGTGAAGTCAGAGAATGGAGGTGTGTGAAGTCAGAATGCAGGTGTGTGAAGTCATAGAATGGAGGTGTGTGAAGTCATAGATTGGAAGTGAGTGAAGTCATAGATTGGAGGTGTGTGAAGTCACAGAGGGAGGTGTGTGAAGTCACAGAATGGAGTTTTGTGAAGTCACAGTGGAGGTGTGTGAATTCATAGAATGGAGGTGTGTGAAGTGAAAGAATGGAGATGTGTGAAGTCACAGAATGGAGGTGTGTGAAGTCACAGTGGAGGTGTGTGAATTCATAGAATGGAGGTGTGTGAAGTCAAAGAATAAAGGTGTGTGAAGGCATCGAATGGAGGTATGTGAAGTCATAGAATGGAGTTGTGTGAAGTCAAAGAAGGGAGGTGTGCGAAGTCAGAATAGAGGTGTGTAGAGTCACAGCATGGAGGTGTGTGAAGTCAGAATGGAGATGTGTGAAGTCATAGAATGGAGGTGTTAAGTCACAATGCAGGTGTGTGAACTCATAAAATGGAGGTGGGTGAAGTCACAATGCAGGTGTGTGAAGTCATAGAATTGAGTTGTGTGAACTCAGAAAGGATGTGTGTGAAGTCACAGAATAGAGGTGTGTGAAGTCATACAATGGAGGTGTGTGAAGTCACAGAATGGAGGTGTGTGAATTCATAGAATGGAGGTGTGTGAAGTCAAAGAATGGAGATGTGTGAAGTCACAGAATGGAGGTGTGTGAAGTAACAGAATGGTGGTGTGTGAAGTCACAGAATGGAAGTGGGTGAACTCACAATTGAGGTGTGTGAAGTCACAGAAGGGAGGTGTGTGAAGTCAGAAGGGAGGTGTGTGAAGTCACAGAATGGAGATGTGTGAACTCAGAATGGAGGTGTGGGAACTCACAGAATGGAGATTTTTGAAGTCATAGAATGGAGGTGTGTGAGGTCATAGAATGGATGTTTCTGAAGTAAGAATGAAGGTGTGTGAAGTCATAGAATGGAGGTGTGTGAAGTCATAGAATGGAGGTGTGTGAAGTCACAGAATGGAGGTGTGTGAAGTCAGAATGGAGGTGTGAAGTCATAGAATAGAGGTGGGTGAAGTCATAGAAAGGAGTTGTGGGAAGTCATAGAATAGAGGAGTGTGAAGTCATAGAATGGAGGTGGGTGAAGTCACAGATCCGAGGCCTGTGAAGTCATAGATTGGAGCTGTGTGATGTCAGAATTGAGGAGTGTGAAGTCCTAGAATGGATGTGTGTGAACTCATAGAAAGGAGGTGTGTAACGTCACAATGGAAGTGTGTGAAGTCACAGAATGGAGGTGTGTGAAGTCATATATTGGAGGTGTGTGAAGTCAGAATGGAGGTGTGTGAAGTCACAGAATGGAGGTGTGTGAACTCAGAATGGAGGTGTTTGAAGTCATAGATGGAGGTGTGTGAAGTCAAAGTATGGAGGTGTGTGAAATCATAGAATGGAATTTTGTGAATTCACAGGATGGAGCTGTGTGAAGTCAGAATGGAGGAGTGTGAAGTCATAGAATGGAGGTGTGTGAAGTCAGAATGGAGGTGTGTGAACTCATAGAATGGACGTGTGTGAAGTCACAATGGAGGTGTGTGAAGACAGAGAATGGAGGTGTGTGAAGTCACAGAGTGGAGGTGTGAAGTCATAGAATGGATGTTTCTGAAGTAATAATGAAGGTGTGTGAAGTCATAGAATGGAGGTGTGTGAAGTCAAAATGGAGGTGTGTGAACTAATAGAATGGAGGTGTGTGAAACCACAGAATGGAGGTGTGTGAAGTCAGAATGGAGGTGTGAAGTCATAGAATGGGGGTGGGTGAAGTCATGGAAAGGAGGTGTGGGAAGTCATAGAATGGAGAAGTGTGAAGTCATAGAGTGGAGGTGAGTGAAGTCACATATTCAAAGTCTGGGAAGTCATAGAATGGAGGTTTGTGAAGTCAGAATGGAGGTGTATGAACTCATAGAATGGAGGTGAGTGAAGTCACAATGGAGGTGTGTGAAGTCATAGAATGGGGATGTGTGAAATCAGAGAATGGAGGTGTGTGAAGTCAGAATGCAGGTGTGTGAAGTCATAGCATGGAGGTGTGTGAAGTCATAGAATGGAGGTGTGTGAAGTCATAGATTGGAAGCGTGTGAAGTCATAGAATGGAGGTGTGTGAAGTCATAGATTGAAGGTGTGGGGAAGTCATAGTATGGAGGTGTGTGAAGTCACAGAATGGAGGTGTGTGAAGTCACAGAATGGAGCTGTGTGAAGTCACAATGGAGGCGTGTGAAGTCATAGGATGGAGGTGTGTGAAATCAAAGAATGGAGGTTTGTGAAGTCATAGAATGGATTGTGTGTGAAATCAGAGAATGGAGGTGTGTGAAGTCACAGAATGGAGGTGTGTAAAGTCAGAGAGTGGAGGTGTGTGAAGTCACAGAATGGAGGTTTGTGAAGTCATAGAATGGAGGTGTGTGAAGTCACAGAATGCAGGTGTGTGAAGTCAGAATAGAGGTGTGCGAAGTCATAGAATGGAGGTGTGTGAAGTCAGAATGGAGCTGTGTGAAGTCATAGAATGGATGTGTGTGAAGTCAGAATGGAGGTGTGTAAACTCATAGATTGGAGGTGTATGAAGTCACAATGGAGGTGTGTGAAGTCACATAATGGACGTGTGTGAACTCAGAAAGGAGGTGTGTGAAGTCATAGAATGGAGGTCTGTGAAGTCATAGAATGGAGGTGTGTGAAGTCATAGAATGGAGGTGTGTGAAGTCACAGAATTGAGGTGTGTGAAGACAGAATGGAGGTGTGTGAAGTCAGAATGGAGGTGTGTGAAGTCAGATAATGGAGGTGTGTGAAGTCACAATGCAGGTGTGTGAAGTCATAGAATGGAGGTGTGTGAAGTCATAGAATGGAGGTGGTGAAGTGACAGAATGGAGGTGTGTTAAGTCATAGAATGGAGGTGTGTGAAGTCACAGATTGGTGGTGTGTGAAGTCATAGAATGGAGGGGTGTGAAGTCATAGAATGGAGGTGTGTTAAGTCATAGAATAGAGGTGTGGAACTCACAGAATGGATGCGTGTGAAGTCACAGAATGGAGGTGTGTGAACTGAGAATGGAGGTGTGTGAAGTCACAGAATGGCGGTGTGTGAAGTCATACAATGGAGGTGTGTGAAGTCACAGAATGGAGGGGTGTGATTTCATAGAAGGGAGGTATGTGAAGTCATAGAATGGAGGTGTGTGAAGTCACATAATGGAGGTGTGTGAAGTCACAGAATGGGTGTGTGAAGACACAGAATGGAAGTGGGTGAACTCCCAATGGAGGTGTGTGAAGTCACAGAATGCAGGTGTGTGAAGTCAGAATAGAGGTGTGCGAAGTCATAGAATGGAGGTGTGTGAAGTCAGAATGGAGCTGTGTGAAGTCATAGAATGGATGTGTGTGAAGTCAGAATGGAGGTGTGTAAACTCATAGATTGGAGGTGTATGAAGTCACAATGGAGGTGTGTGAAGTCACATAATGGATGTGTGTGAACTCAGAAAGGAGGTGTGTGAAGTCAAACATTGGAAGTGTGTGAAGTTACAGAATGGAGGTGTGTGAAGTCATAGAATGGAGGTGTGTGAAGTCAGAGAATGGAGGTGTGTGAAGTCAGAATGCAGGTGTGTGAAGTCATAGAATGGAGGTGTGTGAAGTCATAGATTGGAAGTGAGTGAAGTCATAGATTGGAGGTGTGTGAAGTCACAGAGGGAGGTGTGTGAAGTCACAGAATGGAGTTTTGTGAAGTCACAGTGGAGGTGTGTGAATTCATAGAATGGAGGTGTGTGAAGTGAAAGAATGGAGATGTGTGAAGTCACAGAATGGAGGTGTGTGAAGTCACAGTGGAGGTGTGTGAATTCATAGAATGGAGGTGTGTGAAGTCAAAGAATAAAGGTGTGTGAAGGCATCGAATGGAGGTATGTGAAGTCATAGAATGGAGTTGTGTGAAGTCAAAGAAGGGAGGTGTGCGAAGTCAGAATAGAGGTGTGTAGAGTCACAGCATGGAGGTGTGTGAAGTCAGAATGGAGATGTGTGAAGTCATAGAATGGAGGTGTTAAGTCACAATGCAGGTGTGTGAACTCATAAAATGGAGGTGGGTGAAGTCACAATGCAGGTGTGTGAAGTCATAGAATTGAGTTGTGTGAACTCAGAAAGGATGTGTGTGAAGTCACAGAATAGAGGTGTGTGAAGTCATACAATGGAGGTGTGTGAAGTCACAGAATGGAGGTGTGTGAATTCATAGAATGGAGGTGTGTGAAGTCAAAGAATGGAGATGTGTGAAGTCACAGAATGGAGGTGTGTGAAGTAACAGAATGGTGGTGTGTGAAGTCACAGAATGGAAGTGGGTGAACTCACAATTGAGGTGTGTGAAGTCACAGAAGGGAGGTGTGTGAAGTCAGAAGGGAGGTGTGTGAAGTCACAGAATGGAGATGTGTGAACTCAGAATGGAGGTGTGGGAACTCACAGAATGGAGATTTTTGAAGTCATAGAATGGAGGTGTGTGAGGTCATAGAATGGATGTTTCTGAAGTAAGAATGAAGGTGTGTGAAGTCATAGAATGGAGGTGTGTGAAGTCATAGAATGGAGGTGTGTGAAGTCACAGAATGGAGGTGTGTGAAGTCAGAATGGAGGTGTGAAGTCATAGAATAGAGGTGGGTGAAGTCATAGAAAGGAGTTGTGGGAAGTCATAGAATAGAGGAGTGTGAAGTCATAGAATGGAGGTGGGTGAAGTCACAGATCCGAGGCCTGTGAAGTCATAGATTGGAGCTGTGTGATGTCAGAATTGAGGAGTGTGAAGTCCTAGAATGGATGTGTGTGAACTCATAGAAAGGAGGTGTGTAACGTCACAATGGAAGTGTGTGAAGTCACAGAATGGAGGTGTGTGAAGTCATATATTGGAGGTGTGTGAAGTCAGAATGGAGGTGTGTGAAGTCACAGAATGGAGGTGTGTGAACTCAGAATGGAGGTGTTTGAAGTCATAGATGGAGGTGTGTGAAGTCAAAGTATGGAGGTGTGTGAAATCATAGAATGGAATTTTGTGAATTCACAGGATGGAGCTGTGTGAAGTCAGAATGGAGGAGTGTGAAGTCATAGAATGGAGGTGTGTGAAGTCAGAATGGAGGTGTGTGAACTCATAGAATGGACGTGTGTGAAGTCACAATGGAGGTGTGTGAAGACAGAGAATGGAGGTGTGTGAAGTCACAGAGTGGAGGTGTGAAGTCATAGAATGGATGTTTCTGAAGTAATAATGAAGGTGTGTGAAGTCATAGAATGGAGGTGTGTGAAGTCAAAATGGAGGTGTGTGAACTAATAGAATGGAGGTGTGTGAAACCACAGAATGGAGGTGTGTGAAGTCAGAATGGAGGTGTGAAGTCATAGAATGGGGGTGGGTGAAGTCATGGAAAGGAGGTGTGGGAAGTCATAGAATGGAGAAGTGTGAAGTCATAGAGTGGAGGTGAGTGAAGTCACATATTCAAAGTCTGGGAAGTCATAGAATGGAGGTTTGTGAAGTCAGAATGGAGGTGTATGAACTCATAGAATGGAGGTGAGTGAAGTCACAATGGAGGTGTGTGAAGTCATAGAATGGGGATGTGTGAAATCAGAGAATGGAGGTGTGTGAAGTCAGAATGCAGGTGTGTGAAGTCATAGCATGGAGGTGTGTGAAGTCATAGAATGGAGGTGTGTGAAGTCATAGATTGGAAGCGTGTGAAGTCATAGAATGGAGGTGTGTGAAGTCATAGATTGAAGGTGTGGGGAAGTCATAGTATGGAGGTGTGTGAAGTCACAGAATGGAGGTGTGTGAAGTCACAGAATGGAGCTGTGTGAAGTCACAATGGAGGCGTGTGAAGTCATAGGATGGAGGTGTGTGAAATCAAAGAATGGAGGTTTGTGAAGTCATAGAATGGATTGTGTGTGAAATCAGAGAATGGAGGTGTGTGAAGTCACAGAATGGAGGTGTGTAAAGTCAGAGAGTGGAGGTGTGTGAAGTCACAGAATGGAGGTTTGTGAAGTCATAGAATGGAGGTGTGTGAAGTCACAGAATGCAGGTGTGTGAAGTCAGAATAGAGGTGTGCGAAGTCATAGAATGGAGGTGTGTGAAGTCAGAATGGAGCTGTGTGAAGTCATAGAATGGATGTGTGTGAAGTCAGAATGGAGGTGTGTAAACTCATAGATTGGAGGTGTATGAAGTCACAATGGAGGTGTGTGAAGTCACATAATGGACGTGTGTGAACTCAGAAAGGAGGTGTGTGAAGTCATAGAATGGAGGTCTGTGAAGTCATAGAATGGAGGTGTGTGAAGTCATAGAATGGAGGTGTGTGAAGTCACAGAATTGAGGTGTGTGAAGACAGAATGGAGGTGTGTGAAGTCAGAATGGAGGTGTGTGAAGTCAGATAATGGAGGTGTGTGAAGTCACAATGCAGGTGTGTGAAGTCATAGAATGGAGGTGTGTGAAGTCATAGAATGGAGGTGGTGAAGTGACAGAATGGAGGTGTGTTAAGTCATAGAATGGAGGTGTGTGAAGTCACAGATTGGTGGTGTGTGAAGTCATAGAATGGAGGGGTGTGAAGTCATAGAATGGAGGTGTGTTAAGTCATAGAATAGAGGTGTGGAAGTCACAGAATGGATGCGTGTGAAGTCACAGAATGGAGGTGTGTGAACTGAGAATGGAGGTGTGTGAAGTCACAGAATGGCGGTGTGTGAAGTCATACAATGGAGGTGTGTGAAGTCACAGAATGGAGGGGTGTGATTTCATAGAAGGGAGGTATGTGAAGTCATAGAATGGAGGTGTGTGAAGTCACATAATGGAGGTGTGTGAAGTCACAGAATGGGTGTGTGAAGACACAGAATGGAAGTGGGTGAACTCCCAATGGAGGTGTGTGAAGTCACAGAATGGAGGTGTGTGAATTCATAGAAGGGAGGTGTGTGAAGTCATAGAATGGAGGTGTGGGAAGTCACAGAATGGAAGTGTGTGAAGTCAAAATGGAGGTGTGTGAAGTCACAGAATGGAGGTGTGTGCAGTCAATGAATGGACTTGTGTGAAGTCAAAATCGTGGTGTGTGAAGTCAAAGAATGGATGTGTGTGAAGTCACAGAATGGAGGTGTGTGAAGTCAATATGGAGGTGTGTGAAGTCAAAGAATGGATGTGTTTGAAGTCATAGAATGGATGTGTATGAAGTCATGGAATGGAGGTGTGTGAAGTCAAACATTGGAAGTGTGTGAAGTTACAGAATGGAGGTGTGTGAAGTCATAGAATTGAGGTGTGTGAAGTCAGAGAATGGAGGTGTGTGAAGTCAGAATGCAGGTGTGTGAAGTCATAGAATGGAGGTGTGTGAAGTCATAGATTGGAAGTGTGTGAAGTCATAGATTGGCGGTGTGTGAAGTCACAGAGGGAGGTGTGTGAAGTCACAGAATGGAGTTCTGTGAAGTCACAGTGCAGGTGTGTGAAGTCATAGAATGGAGGTGTGTGAAGTCAAAGAATGGAGGTGTGTGAAGTCATAGAATGGAGGTGTGTGAAGTCACAGCATGTAGGTGTGTGAAGTCAGAATGGAGATGTGTGAAGTCATAGAATGGAGGTGGGTGAAGTCACAATGCAGGTGTGTGAATTCATAGAATGGAGTTGTGTGAACTCAGAAAGGAGGTGTGTGAAGTCACAGAATAGAGGTGTGCGAAGTCATACAATGGAGGTTTGGGAAGTCACAGAATGGAGGTGTGTGAATTCATAGAATGGAGGTGTGTGAAGTCATAGAATGGAGGTGTGTGAAGTCACAGAATGGAGGTGTGTGAAGTAACAGAATGGTGGTGTGTGAAGTCACAGAATGGAAGTGGGTGAACTCACAATGGAGGTGTGTGAAGTCACAGAAGGGAGGTGTGTGAAGTCAGAAGGGAGGTGTGTGAAGTCACAGAATGGAGATGTGTGAACTCAGAATGGAGGTGTGGGAAGTCACAGAATGGAGATTTGTGCAGTCATAGAATGGAGGTGTTTGAGGTCATACAATGGATGTTTCTGAAGTAAGAATGAAGGTGTGTGAAGTCATAGAATGGATGTGTGTGAAGTCATAGAATGGAGGTGTGTGACGTCACAGAATGGAGGTGTGTGAAGTCAGAATGGAGGTGTGAAGTCATAGAATAGAGGTGGGGGAATTCATAGAAAGGGGTTGTGGGAAGTCATAGAATAGAGGAGTGTGAAGTCATAGAATGGAGGTGAGTGAAGTCACAGATTCGAGGTCTGTGAAGTCATAGAATGGAGCTGTGTGATGTCAGAATTGAGGAGTGTGAAGTCCTAGAATGGATGTGTGTGAACTCATAGAATGGAGGTGTGTGACGTCACAATGGAAGTGTGTGAAGTCACAGAATGGAAGTGTGTGAAGTCATATATTGGAGGTGTGTGAAGTCAGTATGAAGGTGTGTGAAGTCACAGAATGGAGGTGTGTGAACTCAGAATGGAGGTGTTTGAAGTCATAGATGGAGGTGTGTGAAGTCACATTATGGAGGTGTGTGAAATCATAGAATGGAATTTTGTGAATTCACAGAATGGAGCTGTGTGAAGTCAGAATGGAGGAGTGTGAAGTCATAGAATGGAGGTGTGTGAAGTCAGAATGGATGTTTGTGAACTCACAGAATGGACGTGTGTGAAGTCACAATGGAGGTGTGTGAAGACATAGAATGGAGGTGTGTGAAGTCACAGAATGGAGGTGTGTGAAGTCACAGAATGAAGGTGTGTGAATCACAGAATGGAGGTATGTGAACTCACAATGGAGGTGGGTGAAGTCACAGAATGGATGTTTCTGAAGTAAGAATGAAGGTGTGTGAAGTCATAGAATGGAGGTGTGTGAAGTCAAAATGGAGGTGTGTGAACTCATAGAATGGAGGTGTGTGAAGTCACAGAATGGAGGTGTGTGAAGTCAGAATGGAGGTGTGAAGTCATAGAATGGGGGTGGGTAAAGTCATGGAATGGAGGTGTGGGAAGTCATAGAATGGAGAAGTGTGAAGTCATAGTGTGGAGGTGAGTGAAGTCACATATTCAAAGTCTGTGAAGTCATAGAATGGAGGTTTGTGAAGTCAGAATGGAGGTGTATGAACTCATGGAATGGAGGTGTGTGAATTCACAATGGAGGGTTTGTGAAGTCATAGAATGGGGGTGTGGGAAATCAGAGAATGGAGGTGTGTGAAGTCAGATGCAGGTGTGTGAAGTCATAGAATGGAGGTGTGTGAAGTCATAGAATGGAGGTGTGTGAAGTCATAGATTGGAAGCGTGTGAAGTCATAGAATGGAGGTGTGTGAAGTCATAGACTGAAGGTGTGGGAAAGTCATAGTATGGATGTGTGTGAAGTCACAGAAATGGAGGTGTGTGAAGTCACAGAATGGAGGTTTGCGAAGTCATAGAATGGAGGTGTGTGAAGTCAGAATGGAGCTGTGTGAAGTCATAGAATGGATGTGTGTGAAGTCAGAATGGAGGTGTGTGAACTCATAGACTGGAGGTGTATGAAGTCACAATGGAGGTATGTGAAGTCACAAAATGGATGTGTGTGAACTCAGAAAGGAGGTGTGTGAAGTCATAGAATGGAGGTCTGTGAAGTCATAGAATGGAGGTGTGTGAAATCAGAATGGAGGTGTGTGAAGTCAGAATGGAGGTGTGTGAAGTCAGATAATGGAGGTGTGTGAAGTCACAATGCAGGTGTGTGAACTCATAGAATGGAGGTGTGTGAAGTAACAATGTATGTTTCTGAAGTCATAGAATGGAGGTGTGTGAAGTCATAGTATGGAGGTGTGTGAAGTCACAGGAATGGAGGTGTGTGAAGTCACAGAATGGAGTTGTGTGAAGTCACAATGGAGGTGTGAGAAGTCATAGAAGGAGGTGTGTGAAATCAAAGAATGGAGGTTTGTGAAGTCATAGAATGGATTGTGTGTGAAATCACAGAATGCAGGTGTGTGAAGTCACAGAATGGAGGTGTGTAATGTCACAGAGTGGAGGTGTGTGAAGTCACAGAATGGAGGTTTGCGAAGTCATAGAATGGAGGTGTGTGAAGTCAGAATGGAGCTTTGTGAAGTCATAGAATGGATGTGTGTGAAGTCAGAATGGAGGTGTGTGAACTCATAGACTGGAGGTGTATGAAGTCACAATGCAGGTGTGTGAAGTCACAGAATGGATGTGTGTGAACTCAGAAAGGAGGTGTGTGAAGTCATAGAATGGAGGTATGTGAAGTCATAGAATGGAGGTGTGTGAAATCATAGAATGGAGGTGTGTGAAATCACAGAATTGAGGTGTGTGAAGACAGAATGGAGGTGTGTGAAGTCAGAATGGAGGTGTGTGAAGTCAGATAATGGAGGTGTGTGAAGTCACAATGCAGGTGTGTGAACTCATAGAATGGAGGTGTGTGAAGTAACAATGTATGTTTCTGAAGTCATAGAATGGAGGTGTGTGAAGTCATAGAATGGAGGTGTGTGAAGTCATAGAATGTAAGTGTGTGAAGTCATAGAATGGAGGTTTGTGAAGTAAGAATGGCGGTGTGTGAAGTCACCGCATGGAGTTGTGTGATGTCAGAATGGAGGTGTATGAAGTCAGAGAATGGAGGTGTTTGAAGTCATAGAATGGAGGTGTGTGAAGTCACAGAATGGAGGTATCTCAAGTCAGAATCGAGGTGAGAAGTCATAGAATAGAGGTGGGTGAAGTCATAGAAAGGAGGTGTGGGAAGTCATAGAATGGAGCAGTGTGAAGTCATAGAATGGAGGTGAGTGAAGTCAGAATGGAGGTATGTGAAGTCATAGAATGGAGGTGTGTGAACTCATAGAATGGAGGTGTGTGTCGTCACAATGGAAGTGTGTGAAGTCACAGAATGGAGGTTTGTGAAGTCATAAATTGGTGTGTGAAGTCAGAATGGAGGTGTGTGAAGTCATCGATGGAGGTGTTTGAAGTCATAGTATGGAGGTGTGTGAAATCATAGAATGGAGTTTTGTGAATTCACACAATGGAGGAGTGTGAAGTCAGAATGGCGGAGTGTGAAGCCATATAATGGAGGTGTGTGAAGTTAGAATGGAGGTGTGTGAACTCATAGAATGGAGGTGTGTGAAGTCACAAGGGAGGTGTGTGAAGACAGAATGGAGGTGTGTGAAGTCACAGAATGGAGGTCTGTCAAGTCATAGAATGGAGGTGTGTGAAGTCATAGAATGGAGCTGTGTGAATTCAGAATGGAGGAGTGTGCAGTCAAAGAATGCAGGTGTGTGAAGTCAAAATGGAGGTGTGTGAACTCAAAGAATGGAGGTGTGTGAACACATAGAATGGAGGTGTGTGAAGTCATGGAATGGAGGTGTGTGAAGTCCAAGAATGGAGGTGTGTGAAGTCACAGAATGCAGGTGTGTGAAGTCACAGATTGGAGGTGTGTGAAGTCACAGAATGGAGGTGTGTGAAGTCAAAATGGTGGTGTGTGAATTCACAAATGGAGGTGTGTGAAGTCAGAAGGCAGCTGAGTGAAGTCATAGAATGGAGGTGGGTGAAGGCAGAATGGAAATGTGTGAACTCGAAGAATGGATGTTTGTGAAGTCAAAATGGAGGTGTGTGAAGTCATAGAATGGTGGTTTTTTATGTCAAAGAAGGGAGGTGTGTGAAGTCATAGACTGGAGGTGTGTGAACTCAGATTGCAGGTGTGTGAAATCACAGAAAGCAGGTGTGTCAACTCAGAAACGAGGTGTGTGAAGTAATAGAATGGAGGTGTGTGAAGTCATAGAATCGAAGTGTGTGAAATTATAGAATGGAGTTGTGTGAAGTCAGAATGGAGATGTGTGAAGTCATAGAATGGAGGTGTGTGAAGTCACAATGCAGGTGTGTGAACTCATAGAATTGAGGTGGGTGAAGTCACAATGCAGGTGTGTGAAGTCATAGAATGGAGGTGTGTGAAGTCATAGAATGGAGGTGGTGAAATGACAGAATGGAGGTGTGTGAAGTCATAGAATGGAGGTGTGTGAAGTCAGAATGGTGGTGTGTGAAGTCATAGAATGGAGGGATGTGAAGTCATAGAATGGAGGTGTGTTAAGTCATAGAATGGAGGTGTGGGAGTCACAGAATGGAGGTGTGTGAAGTCACAGAATGGAGGTGTGTGAACTGAGAATGGAGGTGTGTGAAGTCACAGAATGGAGGTGTGTGAATTCATAAAAGGGAGGTGTGTGAAGTCATAGAATGGAGGTGTGTGAAGTCACAGAATGGAAGTGTGTGAAGTCAAAATGTAGGTGTGTGAAGTCAAAGAATGGATGTGTGTGAAGTCACAGAATGGAGGTGTGTGAAGTCAAAATGGAGGTGTGTGAAGTCAAAGAATGGATGTGTTTGAGGTCATAGAATGGAGGTGTATGAAGTGATGGAATGGAGGTGTGTGAAGTCAAACATTGGAAGTGTGTGAAGTTACAGAATGGAGGTGTGTGAAGTCATAGAATGGAGGTGTGTGAAGTCAGAGAATGGAGGTGTGTGAAGTCAGAATGCAGGTGTGTGAAGTCATACAATGGAGTTCTGTGAAGTCACAGTGGAGGTGTGTGAAGTCATAGAATGGAGGTGTGTGAAGTCAAAGAATGGAGGTGTGTGACGTCACAATGGAAGTGTGTGAAGTCACAGAATGGAAGTGTGTGAAGTCATATATTGGAGGTGTGTGAAGTCAGTATGAAGGTGTGTGAAGTCACAGAATGGAGGTGTGTGAACTCAGAATGGAGGTGTTTGAAGTCATAGATGGAGGTGTGTGAAGTCACATTATGGAGGTGTGTGAAATCATAGAATGGAATTTTGTGTATTCACAGAATGGAGCTGTGTGAAGTCAGAATGGAGGAGTGTGAAGTCATAGAATGGAGGTGTGTGAAGTCAGAATGGAGGTGTGTGAACTCACAGAATGGACGTGTGTGAAGTCACAATGGAGGTGTGTGAAGACATAGAATGGAGGTGTGTGAAGTCACAGAATGGAGGTGTGTGAAGTCACAGAATGAAGGTGTGTGAATCACAGAATGGAGGTATGTGAACACACAATGGAGGTGGGTGAAGTCACAGAATGGATGTTTCTGAAGTAAGAATGAAGGTGTGTGAAGTCATAGAATGGAGGTGTGTGAAGTCAAAATGGAGGTGTGTGAACTCATAGAATGGAGGTGTGTGAAGTCACAGAATGGAGGTGTGTGAAGTCAGAATGGAGGTGTGAAGTCATAGAATGGGGGTGGGTAAAGTCATGGAATGGAGGTGTGGGAAGTCATAGAATGGAGAAGTGTGAAGTCATAGAGTGGAGGTGAGTGAAGTCACATATTCAAAGTCTGTGAAGTCATAGAATGGAGGTTTGTGAAGTCAGAATGGAGGTGTATGAACTCATAGATTGGAGGTGTGTGAATTCACAATGGAGGTTTGTGAAGTCATAGAATGGGGGTGTGGGAAATCAGAGAATGGAGGTGTGTGAAGTCAGAATGCAGGTGTGTGAAGTCATAGAATGGAGGTGTGTGAAGTCATAGAATGGAGGTGTGTGAAGTCATAGATTGGAAGCGTGTGAAGTCATAGAATGGAGGTGTGTGAAGTCATAGACTGAAGGTGTGGGGAAGTCATAGTATGGATGTGTGTGAAGTCACAGAAATGGAGGTGTGTGAAGTCACAGAATGGAGGTTTGCGAAGTCATAGAATGGAGGTGTGTGAAGTCAGAATGGAGCTGTGTGAAGTCATAGAATGGAGGTGTGTGAAGTCAGAATGGAGGTGTGTGAACTCATAGACTGGAAGTGTATGAAGTCACAATGGAGGTATGTGAAGTCACAAAATGGATGTGTGTGAACTCAGAAAGGAGGTGTGTGAAGTCATAGAATGGAGGTCTGTGAAGTCATAGAATGGAGGTGTGTGAAATCAGAATGGAGGTGTGTGAAGTCAGAATGGAGGTGTGTGAAGTCAGATAATGGAGGTGTGTGAAGTCACAATGCAGGTGTGTGAACTCATAGAATGGAGGTGTGTGAAGTAACAATGTATGTTTCTGAAGTCATAGAATGGAGGTGTGTGAAGTCATAGTATGGAGGTGTGTGAAGTCACAGGAATGGAGGTGTGTGAAGTCACAGAATGGAGTTGTGTGAAGTCACAATGGAGGTGTGAGAAGTCATAGAAGGAGGTGTGTGAAATCAAAGAATGGAGGTTTGTGAAGTCATAGAATGGATTGTGTGTGAAATCACAGAATGCAGGTGTGTGAAGTCACAGAATGGAGGTGTGTAATGTCATAGAGTGGAGGTGTGTGAAGTCACAGAATGGAGGTTTGCGAAGTCATAGAATGGAGGTGTGTGAAGTCAGAATGGAGCTTTGTGAAGTCATAGAATGGATGTGTGTGAAGTCAGAATGGAGGTGTGTGAACTCATAGACTGGAGGTGTATGAAGTCACAATGCAGGTGTGTGAAGTCACAGAATGGATGTGTGAACTCAGAAAGGAGGTGTGTGAAGTCATAGAATGGAGGTATGTGAAGTCATAGAATGGAGGTGTGTGAAATCATAGAATGGAGGTGTGTGAAGTCACAGAATTGAGGTGTGTGAAGACAGAATGGAGGTGTGTGAAGTCAGAATGGAGGTGTGTGAAGTCAGATAATGGAGGTGTGTGAAGTCACAATGCAGGTGTGTGAACTCATAGAATGGAGGTGTGTGAAGTAACAATGTATGTTTCTGAAGTCATAGAATGGAGGTGTATGAAGTCATAGAATGGAGGTGTGTGAAGTCATAGAATGGAAGTGTGTGAAGTCATAGAATGGAGGTTTGTGAAGTAAGAATGGAGGTGTGTGAAGTCACCGCATGGAGTTGTGTGATGTCAGAATGGAGGTGTATGAAGTCAGAGAATGGAGGTGTTTGAAGTCATAGAATGGAGGTGTGTGAAGTCACAGAATGGAGGTATCTCAAGTCAGAATCGAGGTGAGAAGTCATAGAATAGAGGTGGGTGAAGTCATAGAAAGGAGGTGTGGGAAGTCATAGAATGGAGCAGTGTGAAGTCATAGAATGGAGGTGAGTGAAGTCAGAATGGAGGTATGTGAAGTCATAGAATGGAGGTGTGTGAACTCATAGAATGGAGGTGTGTGTCGTCACAATGGAAGTGTGTGAAGTCACAGAATGGAGGTTTGTGAAGTCATAAATTGGTGTGTGAAGTCAGAATGGAGGTGTGTGAAGTCATCGATGGAGGTGTTTGAAGTCATAGTATGGAGGTGTGTGAAATCATAGAATGGAGTTTTGTGAATTCACACAATGGAGGAGTGTGAAGTCAGAATGGCGGAGTGTGAAGCCATATAATGGAGGTGTGTGAAGTTAGAATGGAGGTGTGTGAACTCATAGAATGGAGGTGTGTGAAGTCACAAGGGAGGTGTGTGAAGACAGAATGGAGGTGTGTGAAGTCACAGAATGGAGGTCTGTCAAGTCATAGAATGGAGGTGTGTGAAGTCATAGAATGGAGTTGTGTGAATTCACAATGGAGGAGTGTGCAGTCAAAGAATGCAGGTGTGTGAAGTCAAAATGGAGGTGTGTGAACTCAAAGAATGGAGGTGTGTGAACACATAGAATGGAGGTGTGTGAAGTCATGGAATGGAGGTGTGTGAAGTCCAAGAATGGAGGTGTGTGAAGTCACAGAATGCAGGTGTGTGAAGTCACAGATTGGAGGTGTGTGAAGTCACAGAATGGAGGTGTGTGAAGTCAAAATGGTGGTGTGTGAATTCACAAATGGAGGTATGTGAAGTCAGAAGGAAGCTGAGTGAAGTCATAGAATGGAGGTGGGTGAAGGCAGAATGGAAATGTGTGAACTCGTAGAATGGATGTTTGTGAAGTCAAAATGGAGGTGTGTGAAGTCATAGAATGGTGGTTTTTGATGTCAAAGAAGGGAGGTGTGTGAAGTCATAGACTGGAGGTGTGTGAACTCAGATTGCAGGTGTGTGAAATCACAGAAAGCAGGTGTGTCAACTCAGAAACGAGGTGTGTGAAGTAATAGAATGGAGGTGTGTGAAGTCATAGAATCGAAGTGTGTGAAATCATAGAATGGAGTTGTGTGAAGTCAGAATGGAGATGTGTGAAGTCATAGAATGGAGGTGTGTGAAGTCACAATGCAGGTGTGTGAACTCATAGAATTGAGGTGGGTGAAGTCACAATGCAGGTGTGTGAAGTCATAGAATGGAGGTGTGTGAAGTCATAGAATGGAGGTGGTGAAATGACAGAATGGAGGTGTGTGAAGTCATAGAATGGAGGTGTGTGAAGTCAGAATGGTGGTGTGTGAAGTCATAGAATGGAGGGATGTGAAGTCATAGAATGGAGGTGTGTTAAGTCATAGAATGGAGGTGTGGGAGTCACAGAATGGAGGTGTGTGAAGTCACAGAATGGAGGTGTGTGAACTGAGAATGGAGGTGTGTGAAGTCACAGAATGGAGGTGTGTGAATTCATAAAAGGGAGGTGTGTGAAGTCATAGAATGGAGGTGTGTGAAGTCACAGAATGGAAGTGTGTGAAGTCAAAATGTAGGTGTGTGAAGTCAGAGAATGGAGGTGTGTGAAGTCAATGAATGGACTGGTGTGAAGTCAAAATTGTGGTGTGTGAAGTCAAAGAATGGATGTGTGTGAAGTCACAGAATGGAGGTGTGTGAAGTCAAAATGGAGGTGTGTGAAGTCAAAGAATGGATGTGTTTGAGGTCATAGAATGGAGGTGTATGAAGTGATGGAATGGAGGTGTGTGAAGTCAAACATTGGAAGTGTGTGAAGTTACAGAATGGAGGTGTGTGAAGTCATAGAATGGAGGTGTGTGAAGTCAGAGAATGGAGGTGTGTGAAGTCAGAATGCAGGTGTGTGAAGTCATAGAATGGAGTTCTGTGAAGTCACAGTGGAGGTGTGTGAAGTCATAGAATGGAGGTGTGTGAAGTCAAAGAATGGAGGTGTGTGAAGTCATAGAATGGAGGTGTGTGAAGGCACAGCATGGAGGTGTGTGAAGTCAGAATGGAGATGTGTGAAGTCATGGAATGGAGGTGTGTGAAGTCATAATGCAGGTGTGTGAACTCATAGAATGGAGGTGGGTGAAGTCACAATGCAGGTGTGTGAAGTCATAGATTGGAGGTGTGTGAAGTCACAGAATAGAGGTGTGTGAAGTCATACAATGGAGGTGTGTGAAGTCACAGAATGGAGGTGTGTGAATTCATAGAATGGAGGTGTGTGAAGTCATAGAATGGAGATGTGTGAAGTCACAGAATGGAGGTGTGTGAAGTAACAGAATGGAGGTGTGTGAAGTCACAGAATGGAAGTGGGTGAACTCACAATGGAGGTGTGTGAAGTCACAGAAGGGAGGTGTGTGAAGTCAGAAGAGAGGTGTGTGAAGTCACAGAATGGAGATGTGTGAACTCAGAATGGAGGTGTGGGAAGTCACAGAATGGAGGTTTGTGAAGTCATAGAATGAAGGTGTGTGAGGTCATAGAATGGATGTTTCTGAAGTAAGAATGAAGGTGTGTGAAGTCATAGATTGGAGGTGTGTGAAGTCATAGAATGGAGGTGTGTGAAGTCATAGAATGGAGGTGTGTGAAGTCATAGAATGGAAGTGTGTGAAGTCATAGAATGGAGGTTTGTGAAGTAAGAATGGAGGTGTGTGAAGTCAGAGAATGGAGGTGTTTGAAGTCATAGAATGGAGGTGTGTGAAGTCAACGAATGGAGGTATCTGAAGTCAGAATGGAGGTGTGAAGTCATAGAATAGAGGTGGGTGAAGTCATAGAAAGGAGGTGTGGGAAGTCATAGAATGGAGCAGTGTGAAGTCATAGAATGGAGGTGAGTGAAGTCACAGATTTGAGGTCTGTGAAGTCATAGAATGGAGGTGTGTGAAGTCAGAATGGAGGTATGAGAAGTCATAGAATGGAGGTGTGGGAACTCATAGAATGGAGGGGTGTGTCATCACAATGGAAGTGTGTGAAGTCACAGAATGGAGGTGTGTGAAGTCATACATTGGTGTGTGAAGTCAGAATGGAGGTGTGTGAAGACATAGAATGGAGGTGTGTGAAGTCACAGAATGGAGGTGTGTGAAGTCATAGAATGGAGGTGTGTGAAGTCATAGAGTGGATGTTTGTGAAGTAAGAATGAAGGAGTGTGAAGTCATAGAATGGAATTGTGTGAAGTCACAGAATGGAGGTGTGTGACGTCATAGAATGGAGCTGTGTGAATTCAGAATGGAGGTGTGTGACCTCATCTAATGGAGGTGTGTGCAGTCATAGAATGGATGTTTCTGAAGTAGGAATGAAGGTGTGTGAAGTCATAGAATGGAGGTGTGTGAAGTCAAAATGGAGGTGCGTGAACTCAAAGAATGGAGGTGTGTGAACTCATATAATGGAGGTGTGTGAAGTCATGGAATGGAGGTGTGTGAAGTCCAAGAATGGAGGTGTGTGAAGTCAAACAATGGAGGTGTGTGAAGTCACAGAATGGAGGTGTGTGTAGTCACAGAATGGAGGTGTGTGAAGTCAAAATGGTGGTGTGTGAATTCACAAATGGAGGTGTGTGAAGTCAGAAGGCAGCTGAGTGAAGTCATAGAATGGAGGTGGGTGAAGGCAGAATGGAAGTGTGTGAACTCGTAGAATGGAGGTGTGTGAAAACAAAATGGAGGTGTGTGAATCATAGAACTGTGGTTTTTGATGTCAAAGAATGGAGGTGTGTGAAGTCATAGACTGGAGGTGTGTGAACTCAGATTGGAGGTGTGTGAAATCACAGAAAGCAAGTGTGTCAACTCAGAAACGAGGTGTGTGAAGTTATAGAATGGAGGTGTGTGAAGTCATAGAATCGAAGTGTGTGAAATCATAGAATGGAGGTGTGTGAAGTCAGAATGGAGATGTGTGAAGTCATAGAATGGAGGTGTGTGAAGTCACAATGCAGGTGTGTGAACTCATAGAATTGAGGTGGGTGAAGTCACAATGCAGGTGTGTGAAGTCATAGAATGGAGGTGTGTGAAGTCATAGAATGGAGGTGGTGAAGTGACAGAATGGAGGTGTGTGAAGTCACAGAATGGTGATGTGTGAAGTCATAGAATGGAGGGGTGTGAAGTCATAGAATGGAGGTGTGTTAAGTCATAGAATGGAGGTGTGGAAGTCACAGAATGGAGGTGTGTGAAGTCACAGAAGGGAGGTGTGTGAAGTCATACAATGGAGGTGTGTGAAGTCACAGAATGGAGGGGTGTGAATTCATAGAAGGGATTTGTGTGAAGTCATAGAATGGAGGTGTGTGAAGTCACATGATGGAGGTATGTGAAGTCACAGAATGGAGGTGTGTGAAGACACAGAATTGAAGTGGGTGAACTCACAATGGAGGTGTGTGCAGTCACAGAATGGAGTTGTGTGAATTCATAGAAGGGAGGTGTGTTAAGTCATAGAATGGAGGTGTGTGAAGTCACAGAATGGAGGTGTGTGAAGTCAAAATGGAGGTGTGTGAAGTCAAAGAATGGATGTGTTTGAAGTCATAAAATGGAGGTGTATGAAGTCATGGAATGGAGGTGTGTGAAGTCAAACATTGGAAGTGTGTGAAGTTACAGAATGGAGGTGTGTGAAGTCATACAATGTAGGTGTGTGAAGTCAGAGAATGGAGGTGTGTGAAATCAGAATGCAGGTGTGTGAAGTCATAGAATGGAGGTGTGTGAAGTCATAGATTGGAAGTGTGTGAAGTCATAGATTGGAGGTGTGTGAAATCACAGAGGGAGGTGTGTGATGTCACAGAATGGAGATGTGTGAACTCAGAATGGAGGTGTGGGAAGTCACAGAATGGAGGTTTGTGAAGTCATAGAATGGAGGTGTGTGAGGTCAGAGAATGGATGTTTCTGAAGTAAGAATGAAGGTGTGTGAAGTCATAAAATGGAGGTGTGTGAAGTCATAGAATGGACCTGTGTGAAGTCACAGAATGGAGGTGTGCGAAGTCAGAATGGAGGTGTGAAGTCATAGAATAGAGGTGGGAGAAGTCATAGAAAGGAGTTGTGGGAAGTCATAGAATAGAGGAGTGTGAAGTCATAGAATTGAGGTGAGTGAAGTCACAGATCCGAGGTCTGTGAAGTCATAGAATGGAGCTGTGTGATGTCAGAATTGAGGAGTGTGAAGTCCTAGAATGGATGTGTGTGAACTCATAGAATGGAGGTGTGTGACGTCACAATGGAAGTGTGTGAAGTCACAGAATGGAGGTGTGTGAAGTCATATATTGGAGGTGTGTGAAGTCAGAATGGAGGTGTGTGAAGTCAGAGAATGGAGGTGTGTGAACTCAGAATGGAGGTGTTTGAAGTCATACATGGAGGTGTGTGAAGTCACATTATGGAGGTGTGTGATATCATAGAATGGAATTTTGTGAATTCACAGAATGGAGCTGTGTGAAGTCAGAATGGAGGAGTTTGAAGTCATAGAATGGAGGTGTGTGAAGTCAGAATGGAGGTTTGTGAACTCATAGAATGGACGTGTGTGAAGTCACAATGGAGGTGTGTGAAGACAGAGAATGGAGGTGTGTGAAGTCACAGAATGGAGGTGTGAAGTCATAGAATGGAAGTGTGTGAAGTCATAGAATGGAGGTGTGTGAAATCATAGAATGGATGTTTCTGAAGTAAGAATGAAGGTGTGTGAAGTCACATAATGGAGGTGTGTGAAGTCAAAATGGAGTTGTGTGAACTCATAGAATGGAGGTGTGTGAAGTCATAGAATGGAGGTGTGTGAAGTCAGAATGGAGGTGTGAAGTCATAGAATGGGGGTGTGTGAAGTCATGGAAAGGAGGTGTGGGAAGTAATAGAATGCAGAAGTGTGAAGTCATAGATTGGAGGTGAGTGAAGTCACATATTCAAAGTCTGTGAAGTCATAGAATGGAGGTTTGTGAAGTCAGAATGGAGGTGTATGAACTCATAGAATGGAGGTGTGTGAAGTCACAATGGAGGTGTGTGAAGTCATAGATTGGAAGCGTGTGAAGTCATAGAATGGAGGTGTGTGAAGGCACAGCATGGAGGTGTGTGAAGTCAGAATGGAGATGTGTGAAGTCATGGAATGGAGGTGTGTGAAGTCATAATGCAGGTGTGTGAACTCATAGAATGGAGGTGGGTGAAGTCACAATGCAGGTGTGTGAAGTCATAGATTGGAGGTGTGTGAAGTCACAGAATAGAGGTGTGTGAAGTCATACAATGGAGGTGTGTGAAGTCACAGAATGGAGGTGTGTGAATTCATAGAATGGAGGTGTGTGAAGTCATAGAATGGAGATGTGTGAAGTCACAGAATGGAGGTGTGTGAAGTAACAGAATGGAGGTGTGTGAAGTCACAGAATGGAAGTGAGTGAACTCACAATGGAGGTGTGTGAAGTCACAGAAGGGAGGTGTGTGAAGTCAGAAGAGAGGTGTGTGAAGTCACAGAATGGAGATGTGTGAACTCAGAATGGAGGTGTGGGAAGTCACAGAATGGAGGTTTGTGAAGTCATAGAATGAAGGTGTGTGAGGTCATAGAATGGATGTTTCTGAAGTAAGAATGAAGGTGTGTGAAGTCATAGATTGGAGGTGTGTGAAGTCATAGAATGGAGGTGTGTGAAGTCATAGAATGGAGGTGTGTGAAGTCATAGAATGGAAGTGTGTGAAGTCATAGAATGGAGGTTTGTGAAGTAAGAATGGAGGTGTGTGAAGTCAGAGAATGGAGGTGTTTGAAGTCATAGAATGGAGGTGTGTGAAGTCAACGAATGGAGGTATCTGAAGTCAGAATGGAGGTGTGAAGTCATAGAATAGAGGTGGGTGAAGTCATAGAAAGGAGGTGTGGGAAGTCATAGAATGGAGCAGTGTGAAGTCATAGAATGGAGGTGAGTGAAGTCACAGATTCGAGGTCTGTGAAGTCATAGAATGGAGGTGTGTGAAGTCAGAATGGAGGTATGAGAAGTCATAGAATGGAGGTGTGTGAACTCATAGAATGGAGGGGTGTGTCGTCACAATGGAAGTGTGTGAAGTCACAGAATGGAGGTGTGTGAAGTCATACATTGGTGTGTGAAGTCAGAATGGAGGTGTGTGAAGTCACAGAATTGAGGTGTGTGAACTCAGAATGGAGATGTGTGAAGTCATAGATGGAGGTGTGTGAAGTCATAGTATGGAGGTGTGTGAAATCATAGAATGGAGTTTTGTGAATTCACAGAATGGAGGTGTGTGAAGTCAGAATGGCGGAGTGTGAAGTCATAGAATGGAGGTGTGTGAAGTTAGAATGGAGTTGTGTGAACTCATAGAATGGAGGTGTGTGAAGTCACAATGGAGGTGTGTGAAGACATAGAATGGAGGTGTGTGAAGTCACAGAATGGAGGTGTGTGAAGTCATAGAATGGAGGTGTGTGAAGTCATAGAGTGGATGTTTGTGAAGTAAGAATGAAGGAGTGTGAAGTCATAGAATGGAATTGTGTGAAGTCACAGAATGGAGGTGTGTGACGTCATAGAATGGAGCTGTGTGAATTCAGAATGGAGGTGTGTGACCTCATCTAATGGAGGTGTGTGCAGTCATAGAATGGATGTTTCTGAACGAGGAATGAAGGTGTGTGAAGTCATAGAATGGAGGTGTGTGAAGTCAAAATGGAGGTGCGTGAACTCAAAGAATGGAGGTGTGTGAACTCATATAATGGAGGTGTGTGAAGTCATGGAATGGAGGTGTGTGAAGTCCAAGAATGGAGGTGTGTGAAGTCAAACAATGGAGGTGTGTGAAGTCACAGAATGGAGGTGTGTGTAGTCACAGAATGGAGGTGTGTGAAGTCAAAATGGTGGTGTGTGAATTCACAAATGGAGGTGTGTGAAGTCAGAAGGCAGCTGAGTGAAGTCATAGAATGGAGGTGGGTGAAGGCAGAATGGAAGTGTGTGAACTCGTAGAATGGAGGTGTGTGAAAACAAAATGGAGGTGTGTGAATCATAGAACTGTGGTTTTTGATGTCAAAGAATGGAGGTGTGTGAAGTCATAGACTGGAGGTGTGTGAACTCAGATTGGAGGTGTGTGAAATCACAGAAAGCAAGTGTGTCAACTCAGAAACGAGGTGTGTGAAGTTATAGAATGGAGGTGTGTGAAGTCATAGAATCGAAGTGTGTGAAATCATAGAATGGAGGTGTGTGAAGTCAGAATGGAGATGTGTGAAGTCATAGAATGGAGGTGTGTGAAGTCACAATGCAGGTGTGTGAACTCATAGAATTGAGGTGGGTGAAGTCACAATGCAGGTGTGTGAAGTCATAGAATGGAGGTGTGTGAAGTCATAGAATGGAGGTGGTGAAGTGACAGAATGGAGGTGTGTGAAGTCACAGAATGGTGATGTGTGAAGTCATAGAATGGAGGGGTGTGAAGTCATAGAATGGAGGTGTGTTAAGTCATAGAATGGAGGTGTGGAAGTCACAGAATGGAGGTGTGTGAAGTCACAGAAGGGAGGTGTGTGAAGTCATACAATGGAGGTGTGTGAAGTCACAGAATGGAGGGGTGTGAATTCATAGAAGGGATTTGTGTGAAGTCATAGAATGGAGGTGTGTGAAGTCACATGATGGAGGTATGTGAAGTCACAGAATGGAGGTGTGTGAAGACACAGAATTGAAGTGGGTGAACTCACAATGGAGGTGTGTGCAGTCACAGAATGGAGTTGTGTGAATTCATAGAAGGGAGGTGTGTGAAGTCATAGAATGGAGGTGTGTGAAGTCACAGAATGGAGGTGTGTGAAGTCAAAATGGAGGTGTGTGAAGTCAAAGAATGGATGTGTTTGAAGTCATAAAATGGAGGTGTATGAAGTCATGGAATGGAGGTGTGTGAAGTCAAACATTGGAAGTGTGTGAAGTTACAGAATGGAGGTGTGTGAAGTCATACAATGTAGGTGTGTGAAGTCAGAGAATGGAGGTGTGTGAAATCAGAATGCAGGTGTGTGAAGTCATAGAATGGAGGTGTGTGAAGTCATAGATTGGAAGTGTGTGAAGTCATAGATTGGAGGTGTGTGAAATCACAGAGGGAGGTGTGTGATGTCACAGAATGGAGATGTGTGAACTCAGAATGGAGGTGTGGGAAGTCACAGAATGGAGGTTTGTGAAGTCATAGAATGGAGGTGTGTGAGGTCAGAGAATGGATGTTTCTGAAGTAAGAATGAAGGTGTGTGAAGTCATAAAATGGAGGTGTGTGAAGTCATAGAATGGACCTGTGTGAAGTCACAGAATGGAGGTGTGGGAAGTCAGAATGGAGGTGTGAAGTCATAGAATAGAGGTGGGAGAAGTCATAGAAAGGAGTTGTGGGAAGTCATAGAATAGAGGAGTGTGAAGTCATAGAATTGAGGTGAGTGAAGTCACAGATCCGAGGTCTGTGAAGTCATAGAATGGAGCTGTGTGATGTCAGAATTGAGGAGTGTGAAGTCCTAGAATGGATGTGTGTGAACTCATAGAATGGAGGTGTGTGACGTCACAATGGAAGTGTGTGAAGTCACAGAATGGAGGTGTGTGAAGTCATATATTGGAGGTGTGTGAAGTCAGAATGGAGGTGTGTGAAGTCACAGAATGGAGGTGTGTGAACTCAGAATGGAGGTGTTTGAAGTCATACATGGAGGTGTGTGAAGTCACATTATGGAGGTGTGTGATATCATAGAATGGAATTTTGTGAATTCACAGAATGGAGCTGTGTGAAGTCAGAATGGAGGAGTTTGAAGTCATAGAATGGAGGTGTGTGAAGTCAGAATGGAGGTGTGTGAACTCAGAATGGACGTGTGTGAAGTCACAATGGAGGTGTGTGAAGACAGAGAATGGAGGTGTGTGAAGTCACAGAATGGAGGTGTGAAGTCATAGAATGGAAGTGTGTGAAGTCATAGAATGGAGGTGTGTGAAATCATAGAATGGATGTTTCTGAAGTAAGAATGAAGGTGTGTGAAGTCACATAATGGAGGTGTGTGAAGTCAAAATGGAGTTGTGTGAACTCATAGAATGGAGGTGTGTGAAGTCATAGAATGGAGGTGTGTGAAGTCAGAATGGAGGTGTGAAGTCATAGAATGGGGGTGGGTGAAGTCATGGAAAGGAGGTGTGGGAAGTAATAGAATGCAGAAGTGTGAAGTCATAGAATGGAGGTGTGTGAAGTCACAATGGAGGTGTGTGAAGTCATAGATTGGAAGCGTGTGAAGTCATAGAATGGAGGTGTGTGAAGTCATAGATTGAAGGTGTGGGGAAGTCATAGTATGGAGGTGTGTGAAGTCACAGAATGGAGGTGTGTGAAGTCACAGAATGGAGCTGTGTGAAGTCACAATGGAGGTGTGTGAAGTCATAGGATGGAGGTGTGTGAAATCAAAGAATGGAGGTTTGTGAAGTCATAGAATGGATTGTGTGTGAAATCACAGAATAGAGGTGTGTGAAGTGACAGAATGGAGGTGTGTAAAATCACAGAATGGAAGTGTGTGAAGTCAAAATGGAGTTTGTGAAGTCAGATAATGGAGGTGTGTGAAGTCACAGAATGGAGGTGTGTGAAGTCAAAATGGAGGTGTGTGAAGTCCAAGAATGGATGTGTTTGAAGTCATAGAATGGAGGTGTATGAAGTCATGGAATGGAGGTGTGTGAAGTCAAACATTGGAAGTGTGTGAAGTTACAGAATGGAGGTGTGTGAAGTCATAGAATGGAGGTGTGTGAAGTCAGAGAATGGAGGTGTGTGAAGTCAGAATGCAGGTGTGTGAAGTCATAGAATGGAGGTGTGTGAAGTCACAGAATGGAGGTTTGTGAAGTCATAGAATGGAGGTGTGTGAGGTCATAGAATGGAGGTGTGTGAAGTCACAGAATGGAGGTGTGTGAAGTCAGAATGGAGGTGTGAAGTCATAGAATAGAGGTGGGTGAAGTCATAGAAAGGATTTGTGGGAAGTCATAGAATAGAGGAGAGTGAAGTCATAGAATGGACGTGAGTGAAGTCACAGATCCGAGGTCTGTGAAATCATAGAATGGAGCTGTGTGATGTAAGAATTGAGGAGTGTGAAGTCCTAGAATGGATGTGTGTGAACTCATAGAATGGAGGTGTGTGACGTCACAGAATGGAGGTGTGTGAAGTCAGAATGGAGATGTGAAGTCATAGAATGGGGTTGGGTGAAGTCATGGAAAGGAGGTGTGGGAAGTCATAGAGTGGAGGTGAGTGAAGTCCCATATTCAAAGTCTGTGAAATCATAGAATGGAGGTTTGTGAAGTCAGAATGGAGGTGTATGAACTCATAGAATAGAGGTGTGTGAAGTCACAATGGAGGTGTGTGAAGTCATAGAATGGGGGTGTATGAAGTCACAGAATGGAGGTGTGTGAAGTCCTAGAATGGAGGTGTGTGAAGTCAGAATGGAGGTATGTGAAGTCACAGAATGGAGGTGTGTGAAGTCACAGAATGGAGGTGTGTGAAGTCACATAATCGAGGTGTGTGAACTCAGAATGAAGGTAAGTGAAGTCACAGAATGGAGGTGTGTGAAGTCCTAGAATGAAGTGTGTGAAGTCATAGAATGGAGGTGTGTGAAGTCACAGAATGAAGGTGTGTGAAGTCACAGAATGGAGGTGTTTGAAGTCAAAATTGTGGTGTGTGAATTCACAAATGGATGTGTGTGAAGTCAGAATGGAACTGAGTGAAGTCATAGAATGGAGGTGGGTGAAGGCAGAATGGAAGTGTGTGAACTCGTAGAATGGAGGTGTGTGAAGTGAAAATGGAGGTGTGTGAAGTCATAGAAGGGTGGTTTTTGATGTCAAAGAATGGAGGTGTGTGAAGTCATATAATGGAGGTGTGTGAACTCAGATAGGAGGTGTGTGAAATCACAGAAGGGAGATGTGTCAACTCAGAAACGAGGTGTGTGAAGTCATAGAATGGAGGTGTGTGAAGTCACAGAATGAAGGTGTCTGAAGACATAGAACGAGGTGTCTGAAGTCACGGAATGGAGGTGTGTGAAAACACAGAATGGAGGTGTGTGAACTCAGAGAGGAGGTGTGTGAAGTCACAGAATGGAGGTGTGTGAAGTCATAAAATGGAAGTGAGTGAAGTCATAGAATGGAGGTGTGTGAACCCAGAATGGAGGTGTGTGAAGTCACAGAATGGAGGTTGGTGAAGTCATAGAATGGAGGTGTATGAAGTCATAGAATGGATGTTGCTGAAGTAAGATTGAAGGTGTGTGAAGTCATAGAATGGAGGTGTCTGAAGTCATAGAATGGATGTTGCTGAAGTAAGAATCAAGGTGTGTGAACTCATAGAATGGAGGTGTATGAACTCATAGAATGGAGGTGTGTGAATTCATGGAACGGAGGTGTGTGAAGTCAAAGAATGGAGGTGTGTGATGTCAAACAATGGAAGTGTGTGAAGTCATAGAATGGAGGTGTGTGAAATCTTAGAATGGAGGTGTGTGAAGTCATAGAATGGAGGTATGTGAAGTCACAGAAGGGAGGTGTGTGAAGTCACAGAATGGAGGTGTGTAAAGTCACAGAGTGGAGGTGTGTGAAGGCAGAGAATGGAGGGGTGTGAAGTCAAAGAATGGAGAAATGTGAAGTCACAGAATGGAGATGTGTGAAGTCAGAATAGAGGTGTGCGAAGTCATAGAGTGGAGGTGTGTGAAGTCAGAATGGAGATGTGTGATCTCATAGAATGGAGGTGTGTGAAGTCACAATGGAGATGTGTGAAGTCATAGAATGGTGGTTTTTGAAGTCACAGAATGGAGGTGTGTGAAGTCATAGAATGGAGGTGTGTGAAGTCAGATTAGAGGTATGTGAAGTCACAAAATGGATGTGTGTCAACTCAGAAATGAGGTATGTGAAGTCATAGAATGCAGGTGTGTGAAGTCACAGAATTGAGGTGTGTGAAGTCAGAATGGAGGTGTGTGAATTCAGAATGGAGGTGTGTGAAATCATAGAATGGAGATGTGTTAAGTCACAGAATGGAGGTGTGTGAAATCGTAGAATGAAGTCATAGAATGGAGGTGTGTGAAGTCACAAAATGGAGGTGTGTGAAGTCATATAATGGAGGTGTGTGAAGTCACAGAATGGAGGTGTTTGAACTCAGAATGGAGGTGTGTGAAGTCACAGAATGGAGGTGTGTGAAATCATAGAATGGAGATGTGTTAAGTCACAGAATGGAGGTGTGTGAAATCGTAGAATGGAGGTGTGTGAAGTCAGAGAATCAAGGTGTGTGAAGTCACAGAATGGAGGTGTGTGAAGTCACAAAATGGAGGTGTGTGAACTCACAATGGAGGTGAGTGAAGTCACAGAATGGAGGTGTGTGAAGTCATAGAATGGAAGTGTGTGAAGTCATAGAATGTAGGTGTGTGATGTCAGAATGGAGGTGTGTGAAGTCACAGAATGGAGGTGTGTGACGTCATAAATGTTGGTGTGTGAAGTCATAGAATGGAGTTTTGAAGTCATAGAATGGAGGTGTGAAGTCACAGAATGGAGGTGTGTGAAGTCACAGAAGGCTGGTGTGTGAAGTCACAGAATAGAGTTGTGTGAAGTCACAATGGAGGTGTGTGAATTCATAGAATGGAGGTGTGTGAAGTCAAACAATGGAAGTGTGTGAAGTCATAGAATGGAAGTGTGTGAAGTCAAAATGGAGGTGTGAGAAGTCAGAGAATGGAGGTGTGTGAAGTCAAAGAATGGACGTGTGTGAAGTCAAAATTGTGGTGTGTGAAATCACAAATGCAGGTGTGTGAAGTCACAGAATGGAGGTGTGTGAAGTCACAATGGAGGTGTGTGAAGTCAAAGAATGGATGTGTGTGAAGTCATAGAATGGAAGTGTATGAAGTCATGGAATGGAGGTTTGTGAAGTCAAACATTGGAAGCGTGTGAAGTTACAGAATGGAGGTGTGTGAAGTCATAGAATGGAGGTGTGTGAAATCAGAGAATGGAGGTGTGTGAAGTCAGAATGCAGGTGTGTGAAGTCATAGAATGGAGGTGTGTGAAGTCATAGAATGGAGGTGTGTGAAGTCATAGATTGGAAGCGTGTGAAGTCAAAGAATGGAGGTGTGTGAAGTCATAGATAGAAGGTGTGGGGAAGTCATAGTATGGAGGTGTGTGAAGTCACAGAAAGGAGGTGTGTGAAGTCACAGAATGGAGTTGTGTGAAGTCACAATGGAGGTGTGTGAAGTCATAGCATGGAGGTGTGTGAAATCAAAGAATGGAGGTTTGTGAAGTCATAGAATGGATTGTGTGTGAAATAACAGAATGGAGGTGTGTGAAGTCACAGAATGGAGGTGTGTGAAGTCACGGAATGGAGGTGTGTGAAATCACAGAATGGAGGTGTGTGAACTCAGAATGGAGGTGTGAGAAGTCACAGAATGGTGGTGTGTGAAGTCATAGAATTGAAGTGTGTGAAGTCATAGAATGGAGGTTTGTGAAGTAAGAATGGAAGTGTGTGAAGTCACCGAATGGATTTGTGTGAACTCAGAATGGAGGTGTGTGAATTCACAGAATGGAGGTTTGTGAAGTCATAGAATGGAGTTGTGTGAGGTCATAGAATGGATGTTTCTGAAGTAAGAATGAAGGTGTGTGAAGTCATAGAATGGAGGTATGTGAACTCATAGAATGGAGGTGTGTGATGTCACAATGGAAGTGTGTGAAGTCACAGAATGGAGGTGTGTGAAGTCATACATTGGTGTGTGAAGTCAGAATGGAGGTGTGTGAAGTCACAGAATGGAGGTGTGTGAACTCAGATTGGAGGTGTGTGAAGTCATAGATGGAGGTGTGTGAAGTCATAGTATGGAGTTGTGTGAAATCATAGAATGGAGTTTTGTGAATTCACAGAATGGAGGAGTGTGAAGTCAGAATGGCGGAGTGTGAAGTCATAGAATGGAGGTGTGTGAAGTTAGAATGGAGGTTTGTGAACTCATAGAATGGAGGTGTGTGAAGTCATAATGGAGGTGTGTGAAGATATAGAATGGAGGTGTGTGAAGTCACAGAATGGAGGTGTGTGAAGTCATAGAATGGAGGTGTGTGAAGTCATAGAATGGATGTTTGTGAAGTAAGAATGAAGGTGTGTGAAGTCATAGAATGGAAGTGTGTGAAGTCACAGAATGGAGGTGTGTGACGTCATAGAATGGAGCTGTGTGAATTCAGAATGGAGGTGTGTGAAGTCATAGAATGGAGGTGTGTGCAGTCATGGAATGGATGTTTCTGAAGTAGGAATGAAGGTGTGTGAACTCATAGAATGGAGGTGTGTGAAGTCAAAATGGAGGTTTGTGAACTCAAGGAATGGAGGTGTGTGAAGTCATGGAATGGAGTTGTGTGAAGTCCAAGAATGGAGGTGTGTGAAGTCAAACAATGGAGGTGTGTGAAGTCACAGAATGGAGGTGTGTGAAGTCACAGACTGGAGGTGTGTGAAGTCAAAATGGAGGTGTGTGAATTCACTAATGGAGGTGTGTGAAGTCAGAATGGAGCTGAGTGAAGTCATAGAATGGAGGTGGGTGAAGGGAGAATGGAAGTGTGTGAACTCGTAGAATGGAGGTGTGAGAAGTCAAACTGGAGGTGTGTGAAGTCATAGAATTGTGGTTTTTGATGTCAAAGAATGGAGGTGTGTGAATTCATAGAATGAAGGTGTGTGAACTCAGATTGGAGGTGTGTGAAATCACAGAAGGGAGGTGTGTCAACTCAGAAACGAGGTGTGTGAAGTCATAGAATGGAGGTGTATGAAGTCACAGAATGAAGGTGTGTGAAGTCATAGAAGGAGGTGTCTGAAGTCACAAAATGGAGGTGTGTGAAGACACAGAATGGAGGTGTGTGAACTCAGACAGGAGGTGTGTGAAGTCACAGAATTGAGGTGTATGAAGTCATAGATTGGAAGTGTGTGAAGTCATAGAATGGAGGTGTGTGAAGTCAGAGTGGAGGTGTGTGAAGTCACAGAATGGAGGTGTGTGAACCCAGAATGGAGGTGTGTGAAGTCACGGAATGGAGGTTTGTGAAGTCATAGAATGGAGGTGTATGAAGTCATAGAATGGATATTGCTGAAGTAAGATTGAAGGTGTGTGAACTCATAGAATGGAGGTGTATGAACTCATAGAATGGAGTTGAGTGAATTCATGGAACGGAGGTGTGTGAAGTCAAAGAATGGAGGTGTATGATGTCAAACAATGGAAGTGTGTGAAGTCATAGAATGGAGGTGTGTGAAGTCTTAGAATGGAGGTGTGTGAAGTCATAGAATGGAGGTGTGTGAAGTCACAGAAGGGAGGTGTGTGAAGTCACAGAATGGAGGTGTGTAAAGTCACAGAGTGGAGGTGTGTGAAGGCTCAGAATGGAGGGGTGTGAAGTCAAAGAATGGAGGAATGTGTAGTCACAGAATGGAGTGAGTGAAGTCAGAATAGAGGTGTGCGAAGTCATAGAATGGAGGTGTGTGAAGTCAGAATGGAGCTGTGTGAACTCATAGAATGGAGGTGTGTGAAATCAGAGAATGGAGGTGTGTGAAGTCAGAATGCAGGTGTGTGAAGTCATAGAATGGAGATGTGTGAAGTCATAGATTGGAAGCGTGTGAAGTCAAAGAATATAGGTGTGTGAAGAAATAGATTGAAGGTGTGGGGAAGTCATAGTATGGAGGTGTGTGAAGTCACAGAAAGGAGGTGTGTGAAGTCACAGAATGGAGTTGTGTGAAGTCACAATGGAGGTGTGTGAAGTCATAGCATGGAGGTGTGTGAAATCAAAGAATGGAGGTTTGTGACGTCATAGAATGGATTGTGTGTGAAATCACAGAATGGAGGTGTGTGAAGTCACAGAATGGAGGTGTGCAAAGTCACAAAGTGGAGGTGTGTGAAGTCACAGAATGGAGGTTTGTGAAGTCATAGAATGGAGGTGTGTGAAGTCACAGAATGCAGGTGTGTGAAGTCAGAATAGAGGTGTGCGAAGTCATAGAATGGAGGTGTGTGAAGTCGGAATGGAGCTGTGTGAAGTCATAGAATGGATGTGTGTGAAGTCAGAATGGAGGTGTGTGAACTCATAAAATGGGGGTGTATGAAGTCACAATGGAGGTGTGTGAAGTCACAGAATGGATGTGTGTGAACTCATAAAGGAGGTGTGTGAAGTCATAGAATGGAGGTCTGAGAAGTCATAGAATGGAGGTTTGTGAAATCATAGAATGGAGGTGTGTGAAGTCACAGAACTGATGTGTGTGAAGACAGAATGGAGGTGTGTGAAGTCACAGAATGGAGGTGTGTGAAGTCAGATAATGGAGGTGTGTGAAGTCACAATGCAGGTGTGTGAACTCATAGAATGGAGGTGTGTGAAGTAACAATGTAGGTTTCTGAAGTCATAGAATGGAGGTGTGTGAAGTCATAGAATGGAAGTGTGTGAAGTCCCAGAAAGGAGGTTTGTGAAGTAAGAATGGAGGTGTGTGAAGTCACCGAATGGAGTTGTTTGAGCTCAGAATGGAGGTGTGTGAAGTCAGAGAATGGCGGTGTTTGAAGTCATAGAATGGAGGTGTGTGAAGTCACAGAATGGAGGTATCTGAAGTCAGAATCGAGGTGTGAAGTCATAGAATAGAGGTGGGTGAAGTCATAGAAAGGAGGTGTGGGAAGTCATAGAATGGAGCAGTGTGAAGTCATAGAATGGAGGTGAGTGAAGTCATAGATTCGAGGTCTGTGAAGTCATAGAATGGAGGTGTGTGAAGTCAGAATGGAGGTATGTGAAGTCATAGAATGGAGGTGTGTGAACTCATAGAATGGAGGTGTGTGTCGTCACAATGGAAGTGTGTGAAATCACAGAATGGAGGTGTGTGAAGTCATATATTGGTGTGTGAAGTAAGAATGGAGGTGTGTGAAGTCACAGAATTGAGGTGTGTGAACTCAGAATGGAGGTGTGTGAAGTCATAGAATGGAGGTGTGTGAAGTCATAGAATGGATGTTTGTGAAGTAAGAATGAAGGTGTGTGAAGTCATAGAATGTAAGTGTGTGAAGTCACAGAATGGAGGTGTGTGACGTCATAGAATGGAGCTGTGTGAATTCAGAATGGAGGTGTGTGAAGTCATCGAATGGAGGTGTGTGCAGTCATAGAATGGATGTTTCTGAAGTAGGAATGAAGGTGTGTGAAGTCATAGAATGGAGGTGTGTGAAGTCAAAATGGAGGTGTGTGAACTCAAAGAATGGAGGTGTGTGAACTCATAGAATGGAGGTGTGTGAAGTCATGGAATGGAGGTGTGTGAAGTCCAAGAATGGAGGTGTGTGAAGTCAAACCATGGAGGTGTGTGAAGTCACAGAATGGAGGTGTGTGAAGTCACAGAATGGAGGTGTGTGAAGTCACAGAATGGAGGTGTGTGAAGTCAAAATGGTGGTGTGTGAATTCACAAATGGAGGTGTGTGAAGTCAGAAGGCAGCTGAGTGAAGTCATAGAATGGAGGTGGGTGATGGCAGAACGGAAGTGTGTGAACTCGTAGAATGGAGGTGTGTGAAGTCAAAATGGAGGTGTGTGAAGTCATAGACTGGAGGTGTGTGAACTCAGATTGGAGGTGTGTGAAATCACAGAAAGCAGGTGTGTCAACTCAGAAACGAGGTGTGTGAAATTATAGAATGGAGGTGTGAAGTCATAGAATCGAAGTGTGTGTAATCATAGAATGGAGGTGTGTGAAGTCAGAATGGAGATGTGTGAAGTCATAGAATGGAGGTGTGTGAAGTCACAATGCAGGTGTGTGAAGTCATAGAATGGAGGTGTGTGAAGTCATAGAATGGAGGTGGTGAAGTGACAGAATGGAGGTGTGTGAACTCATAGAATGGAGGTGTGTGAAGTCACAGAATGGTGGTGTGTGAAGTCATAGACTGGAGTGGTGTGAAGTCATAGAATTGAGGTGTGTTAAGTCATAGAATGGAGGTGTGGAAGTCACAGAATGGAGGTGTGTGAAGTCACAGAATGGAGGTGTGTGAAGTCATACAATGGAGGTGTGTGAAGTCACAGAATGGAGGGGTGTGAATTCATAGAAGGGATTTGTGTGAAGTCATAGAATGGAGGTGTGTGAAGTCACAGAATGGAGGTGTGTGAAGACACAGAATGGAAGTGGGTGAACTCACAATGGAGGTGTGTGAAGTCAGATTAGAGGTATGTGAAGTCACAAAATGGATGTGTGTCAACTCAGAAATGAGGTATGTGAAGTCATAGAATGCAGGTGTGTGAAGTCACAGAATTGAGGTGTGTGAAGTCAGAATGGAGGTGTGTGAATTCAGAATGGAGGTGTGTGAAGTCAGAGAATGGAGGTGTGTGAAGTAACAATGCAGGTGTGTGAACTGATAGAACGTAGATGTGTGAAGTCACAATGTAGGTGTGTGAAGTCATAGAATGGAAGTGTGTGAAGTCATAGAATGGAGGTGTGTGAAGTCACAAAATGGAGGTGTGTGAAGTCATATAATGGAGGTGTGTGAAGTCACAGAATGGAGGTGTTTGAACTCAGAATGGAGGTGTGTGAAGTCACAGAATGGAGGTGTGTGAAATCATAGAATGGAGATGTGTTAAGTCACAGAATGCAGGTGTGTGAAATCGTAGAATGGAGATGTGTGAAGTCAGAGAATCAAGGTGTGTGAAGTCACAGAATGGAGGTGTGTGAAGTCACAAAATGGAGGTGTGAGAACTCACAATGGAGGTGACTGAAGTCACAGAATGGAGGTGTGTGAAGTCATAGAATGGAAGTGTGTGAAGTCATAGAATGTAGGTGTGTGATGTCAGAATGGAGGTGTGTGAAGTCACAGAATGGAGGTGTGTGACGTCATAAATGTTGGTGTGTGAAGTCATAGAATGGAGGTTTGAAGTCATAGAATGGAGGTGTGAAGTCACAGAATGGAGGTGTGTGAAGTCACAAAAGGCAGGTGTGTGAAGTCACAGAATAGAGTTGTGTGAAGTCACAATGGAGGTGTGTGAATTCATAGAATGGAGGTGTGTGAAGTCAAACAATGGAAGTGTGTGAAGTCATAGAATGGAAGTGTGTGAAGTCAAAATGGAGGTGTGAGAAGTCAGAGAATGGAGGTGTGTGAAGTCAAAGAATGGACGTGTGTGAAGTCAAAATTGTGGTGTGTGAAATCACAAATGCAGGTGTGTGACGTCACATAATGGAGGTGTGTGAAGTCACAATGGAGGTGTGTGAAGTCAAAGAATGGATGTGTGTAAAGTCATGGAATGGAAGTGTATGAAGTCATGGAATTTAGGTTTGTGAAGTCAAACATTGGAAGCGTGTGAAGTTACAGAATGGAGGTGTGTGAAGTCATAGAATGGAGGTGTGTGAAATCAGAGAATGGAGGTGTGTGAAGTCACAATATAGATGTGTGAAGTCATAGAATGGTTTTTTTTGAAGTCACAGAATGGAGGTGTGTGAAGTCATAGAATGGAGGTGTGTGAAGTCAGATTAGAGGTATGTGAAATCACAAAATGGATGTGTGTCAACTCAGAAATGAGGTATGTGAAGTCATAGAATGCAGGTGTGTGAAGTCACAGAATTGAGGTGTGTGAAGTCAGAATGGAGGTGTGTGAAGTCAGAATGCAGGTGTGTGAAGTCATAGAAGGGAGGTGTGTGAAGTCATAGAATGGAGGTGTGTGAAGTCATAGATTGGAAGCGTGTGAAGTCAAAGAATGGAGGTGTGTGAAGTCATAGATTGAAGGTGTGGGGAAGTCATAGTATTGAGGTGTGTGAAGTCACAGAAAGGAGGTGTGTGAAGTCACAGAATGGAGTTGTGTGAAGTCACAATGGAGGTGTGTGAAGTCATAGCATGGAGGTGTGTGAAATCAAAGAATGGAGGTTTGTGAAGTCATAGAATGGATTGTGTGTGAAATCACAGAATGGAGGTGTGTGAAGTCACAGAATGGAGGTGTGTGAAGTCACGGAATGGAGGTGTGTGAAGTCACAGAATGGAGGTGTGTGAACTCAGAGAGGAGGTGTGTGAAGTCACAGAATGGAGGTGTATGAAGTCATAGAATGGAAGTTAGTGAAGTCATAGAATGGAGGTGTGTGAAGTCAGAATGGAGGTGTGTGAAGTCGCAGAATGGAGGTGTGTGAACCCAGAATGGAGGTGTGTGAAGTCACAGAATGGAGGTTTGTGAAGTAATAGAATGGAGGTGTATGAAGTCATAGAATGGATGTTGCTGAAGTAAGATTGAAGGTGTGTGAAGTCATAGAATGGAGGTGTCTGAAGTCATAGAATGGATGTTGCTGAAGTAAGAATCAAGGTGTGTGAACTCATAGAATGGAGGTGTATGAACTCATAGAATGGAGGTGTGTGAATTCATGGAACTGAGGTGTGTGAAGTCAAAGAATGGAGGTGTATGATGTCAAACAATGGAAGTGTGTGAAGTCATAGAATGGAGGTGTGAGAAATCTTAGAATGGAGGTGTGTGAAGTCATAGAATGGAGGTGTGTGAAGTCACAGAAGGGAGGTGTGTGAAGTCACAGAATGGAGGTGTGTAAAGTCACAGAGTGGAGGTGTGTGAAGGCAGAGAATGGAGGGGTGTGAAGTCAAAGAATGGAGAAATGTGAAGTCACAGAATGGAGATGTGTGAAGTCAGAATAGAGGTGTGCGAAGTCATAGAATGGAGGTGTGTGAAGTCAGAATGGAGCTGTGTGATCTCATAGAATTGAGGTGTGTGAAGTCACAGTGGAGATGTGTGAAGTCATAGAATGGTGGTTTTTGAAGTCACAGAATGGAGGTGTGTGAAGTCATAGAATGGAGGTGTGTGAAGTCAGATTAGAGGTATGTGAAGTCACAAAATGGATGTGTGTCAACTCAAAATGAGGTATGTGAAGTCATAGAATGCAGGTGTGTGAAGTCACAGAATGGAGTTGTGTGAAGTCAGAGAATGGAGGTGTGTGAAGTAACAATGCAGGTGTGTGAACTGATAGAACGTAGATGTGTGAAGTCACAATGTAGGTGTGTGAACTCACAGAAGGCAGGTGTGTGAAGTCACAGAATAGAGTTGTGTGAAGTCACAATGGAGATGTGTGAATTCATAGAATGGACGTCTGTGAAGTCAAACAATGGAAGTGTGTGAAGTCATAGAATGGAAGTGTGTGAAGTCAAAATGGAGGTGTGAGAAGTCAGAGAATGGAGGTGTGTGAAGTCAAAGAATGGACGTGTGTGAAGTCAAAATTGTGGTGTGTGAAATCACAAATGCAGGTGTGTGAAGTCACAGAATGGAGGTGTGTGAAGTCACAATGGAGGTGTGTGAAGTCAAAGAATGGATGTGTGTGAAGTCATAGAATGGAAGTGTATGAAGTAATGGAATTTAGGTTTGTGAAGTCAAACATTGGAAGCGTGTGAAGTTACAGAATGGAGGTGTGTGAAGTCATAGAATGGAGGTGTGTGAAATCAGAGAATGGAGGTGTGTGAAGTCAGAATGCAGGTGTGTGAAGTCATAGAATGGAGGTGTGTGAAGTCATAGAATGGAGGTGTGTGAAGTCATAGATTGAAGGTGTGGGGAAGTCATAGTATGGAGGTGTGTGAAGTCACAGAAAGGAGGTGTGTGAAGTCACAGAATGGAGTTGTGTGAAGTCACAATGGAGGTGTGTGAAGTCATAGCATGGAGGTGTGTGAAATCAAAGAATGGAGGTTTGTGAAGTCATAGAATGGATTGTGTGTGAAATCACAGAATGGAGGTGTGTGAAGTCACAGAATGGAGGTGTGTGAACTCAGAGAGGAGGTGTGTAAAGTCACAGAATGGAGGTGTGTGAAGTCATAGAATGGAAGTGAGTGAAGTCATAGAATGGAGGTGTGTGAAGTCAGAATGGAGGTGTGTGAAGTCACAGAATGGAGGTGTGTGAACCCAGAATGGAGGTGTGTGAAGTCACAGAATGGAGGTTTGTGAAGTCATAGAATGGAGGTGTATGAAGTCATAGAATGGATGTTGCTGAAGTAAGATTGAAGGTGTGTGAAGTCATAGAATGGAGGTGTCTGAAGTCATAGAATGGATGTTGCTGAAGTAAGAATCAAGGTGTGTGAACTCATAGAATGGAGGTGTATGAACTCATAGAATGGAGGTGTGTGAATTCATGGAACGGAGGTGTGTGAAGTCAAAGAATGGAGGTGTATGATGTCAAACAATGGAAGTGTGTGAAGTCATAGAATGGAGGTGTGTGAAATCTTAGAATGGAGGTGTGTGAAGTCATAGAATGGAGGTGTGTGAAGTCACAGAAGGGAGGTGTGTGAAGTCACAGAATGGAGGTGTGTAAAGTCACAGAGTGGAGGTGTGTGAAGGCAGAGAATGGAGGGGTGTGAAGTCACAGAATGGAGAAATGTGAAGTCACAGAATGGAGATGTGTGAAGTCAGAATAGAGGTGTGCGAAGTCATAGAATGGAGGTGTGTGAAGTCAGAATGGAGCTGTGTGATCTCATAGAATTGAGGTGTGTGAAGTCACAATGGAGATGTGTGAAGTCATAGAATGGTTTTTTTTGAAGTCACAGAATGGAGGTGTGTGAAGTCATAGAATGGAGGTGTGTGAAGTCAGATTAGAGGTATGTGAAGTCACAAAATGGATGTGTGTCAACTCAGAAATGAGGTATGTGAAGTCATAGAATGCAGGTGTGTGAAGTCACAGAATTGAGGTGTGTGAAGTCAGAATGGAGGTGTGTGAAGTCAGAATGCAGGTGTGTGAAGTCATAGAAGGGAGGTGTGTGAAGTCATAGAATGGAGGTGTCTGAAGTCATAGAATGGATGTTGCTGAAGTAAGAATCAAGGTGTGTGAACTCATAGAATGGATGTGTATGAACTCATAAAATGGAGGTGTGTGAATTCATGGAACTGAGGTGTGTGAAGTCAAAGAATGGAGGTGTATGATGTCAAACAATGGAAGTGTGTGAAGTCATAGAATGGAGGTGTGAGAAATCTTAGAATGGAGGTGTGTGAAGTCATAGAATGGAGGTGTGTGAAGTCACAGAAGGGAGGTGTGTGAAGTCACAGAATGGAGGTGTGTAAAGTCACAGAGTGGAGGTGTGTGAAGGCAGAGAATGGAGGGGTGTGAAGTCAAAGAATGGAGAAATGTGAAGTCACAGAATGGAGATGTGTGAAGTCAGAATAGAGGTGTGCGAAGTCATAGAATGGAGGTGTGTGAAGTCAGAATGGAGCTGTGTGATCTCATAGAATTGAGGTGGGTGAAGTCACAATGGAGATGTGTGAAGTCATAGAATGGTTTTTTTTGAAGTCACAGAATGGAGGTGTGTGAAGTCATAGAATGGAGGTGTGTGAAGTCAGATTAGAGGTATGTGAAGTCACAAAATGGATGTGTGTCAACTCAGAAATGAGGTATGTGAAGTCATAGAATGCAGGTGTGTGAAGTCACAGAATTGAGGTGTGTGAAGTCAGAATGGAGGTGTGTGAAGTCAGAATGCAGGTGTGTGAAGTCATAGAAGGGAGGTGTGTGAAGTCATAGAATGGAGGTGTGTGAAGTCATAGATTGGAAGCGTGTGAAGTCAAGAATGGAGGTGTGTGAAGTCATAGATTGAAGGTGTGGGGAAGTCATAGTATTGAGGTGTGTGAAGTCACAGAAAGGAGGTGTGTGAAGTCACAGAATGGAGGTGTGTGAAGTCACGGAATGGAGGTGTGTGAAGTCACAGAATGGAGGTGTGTGAACTCAGAGAGGAGGTGTGTGAAGTCACAGAATGGAGGTGTATGAAGTCATAGAATGGAAGTTAGTGAAGTCATAGAATGGAGGTGTGTGAAGTCAGAATGGAGGTGTGTGAAGTCGCAGAATGGAGGTGTGTGAACCCAGAATGGAGGTGTGTGAAGTCACAGAATGGAGGTTTGTGAAGTCATAGAATGGAGGTGTATGAAGTGATAGAATGGATGTTGCTGAAGTAAGATTGAAGGTGTGTGAAGTCATAGAATGGAGGTGTCTGAAGTCATAGAATGGATGTTGCTGAAGTAAGAATCAAGGTGTGTGAACTCATAGAATGGAGGTGTATGAACTCATAGAATGGAGGTGTGTGAATTCATGGAACTGAGGTGTGTGAAGTCAAAGAATGGAGGTGTATGATGTCAAACAATGGAAGTGTGTGAAGTCATAGAATGGAGGTGTGAGAAATCTTAGAATGGAGGTGTGTGAAGTCACAGAAGGGAGGTGTGTGAAGTCACAGAATGGAGGTGTGTAAAGTCACAGAGTGGAGGTGTGTGAAGGCAGAGAATGGAGGGGTGTGAAGTCAAAGAATGGAGAAATGTGAAGTCACAGAATGGAGATGTGTGAAGTCAGAATAGAGGTGTGCGAAGTCATAGAATGGAGGTGTGTGAAGTCAGAATGGAGCTGTGTGATCTCATAGAATTGAGGTGTGTGAAGTCACAGTGGAGATGTGTGAAGTCATAGAATGGTGGTTTTTGAAGTCACAGAATGGAGGTGTGTGAAGTCATAGAATGGAGGTGTGTGAAGTCAGATTAGAGGTATGTGAAGTCACAAAATGGATGTGTGTCAACTCAGAAATGAGGTATGTGAAGTCATAGAATGCAGGTGTGTGAAGTCACAGAATTGAGGTGTGTGAAGTCAGAATGGAGGTGTGTGAATTCAGAATGGAGGTGTGTGAAGTCAGAGAATGGAGGTGTGTGAAGTAACAATGCAGGTGTGTGAACTGATAGAACGTAGATGTGTGAAGTCACAATGTAGGTGTGTGAAGTCATAGAATGGAGGTGTATGAAGTCATAGAATGGAGGTGTGTGAAGTCAAAGAATGGAGGTGTGTGAACTCACAGAAGGCAGGTGTGTGAAGTCACAGAATAGAGTTGTGTGAAGTCACAATGGAGGTGTGTGAATTCATAGAATGGACGTCTGTGAAGTCAAACAATGGAAGTGTGTGAAGTCATAGAATGGAAGTGTGTGAAGTCAAAATGGAGGTGTGAGAAGTCAGAGAATGGAGGTGTGTGAAGTCAAAGAATGGACGTGTGTGAAGTCAAAATTGTGGTGTGTGAAATCACAAATGCCGGTGTGTGAAGTCACAGAATTGAGATGTGTGAAGTCACAGAATGGAGGTGTGTGAAGTCATAGAATGGAGGTGTGTGAAGCCATAGAATGGAGGTGTGTGAAGTCACAGAATGGAGGTGTGTGAAGTCACGGAATGGAGGTGTGTGAAGTCACAGAATGGAGGTGTGTGAACTCAGAGAGGAGGTGTGTGAAGTCACAGAATGGAGGTGTATGAAGTCATAGAATGGAAGTTAGTGAAGTCATAGAATGGAGGTGTGTGAAGTCAGAATGGAGGTGTGTGAAGTCGCAGAATGGAGGTGTGTGAACCCAGAATGGAGGTGTGTGAAGTCACAGAATGGAGGTTTGTGAAGTCAAAGAATGGAGGTGTATGAAGTCATAGAATGGATGTTGCTGAAGTAAGATTGAAGGTGTGTGAAGTCATAGAATGGAGGTGTCTGAAGTCATAGAATGGATGTTGCTGAAGTAAGAATCAAGGTGTGTGAACTCATAGAATGGAGGTGTATGAACTCATAGAATGGAGGTGTGTGAATTCATGGAACTGAGGTGTGTGAAGTCAAAGAATGGAGGTGTATGATGTCAAACAATGGAAGTGTGTGAAGTCATAGAATGGAGGTGTGAGAAATCTTAGAATGGAGGTGTGTGAAGTCACAGAAGGGAGGTGTGTGAAGTCACAGAATGGAGGTGTGTAAAGTCACAGAGTGGAGGTGTGTGAAGGCAGAGAATGGAGGGGTGTGAAGTCAAAGAATGGAGAAATGTGAAGTCACAGAATGGAGATGTGTGAAGTCAGAATAGAGGTGTGCGAAGTCATAGAATGGAGGTGTGTGAAGTCAGAATGGAGCTGTGTGATCTCATAGAATTGAGGTGTGTGAAGTCACAGTGGAGATGTGTGAAGTCATAGAATGGTGGTTTTTGAAGTCACAGAATGGAGGTGTGTGAAGTCATAGAATGGAGGTGTGTGAAGTCAGATTAGAGGTATGTGAAGTCACAAAATGGATGTGTGTCAACTCAGAAATGAGGTATGTGAAGTCATAGAATGCAGGTGTGTGAAGTCACAGAATTGAGGTGTGTGAAGTCAGAATGGAGGTGTGTGAAGTCAGAATGCAGGTGTGTGAAGTCATAGAAGGGAGGTGTGTGAAGTCATAGAATGGAGGTGTGTGAAGTCATAGATTGGAAGCGTGTGAAGTCAAGAATGGAGGTGTGTGAAGTCATAGATTGAAGGTGTGGGGAAGTCATAGTATTGAGGTGTGTGAAGTCACAGAAAGGAGGTGTGTGAAGTCACAGAATGGAGTTGTGTGAAGTCACAATGGAGGTGTGTGAAGTCATAGCATGGAGGTGTGTGAAATCAAAGAATGGAGGTTTGTGAAGTCATAGAATGGATTGTGTGTGAAATCACAGAATGGAGGTGTGTGAAGTCACAGAATGGAGGTGTGTGAAGTCACGGAATGGAGGTGTGTGAAGTCACAGAATGGAGGTGTGTGAACTCAGAGAGGAGGTGTGTGAAGTCACAGAATGGAGGTGTATGAAGTCATAGAATGGAAGTTAGTGAAGTCATAGAATGGAGGTGTGTGAAGTCAGAATGGAGGTGTGTGAAGTCGCAGAATGGAGGTGTGTGAACCCAGAATGGAGGTGTGTGAAGTCACAGAATGGAGGTTTGTGAAGTCAAAGAATGGAGGTGTATGAAGTCATAGAATGGATGTTGCTGAAGTAAGATTGAAGGTGTGTGAAGTCATAGAATGGAGGTGTCTGAAGTCATAGAATGGATGTTGCTGAAGTAAGAATCAAGGTGTGTGAACTCATAGAATGGAGGTGTATGAACTCATAGAATGGAGGTGTGTGAATTCATGGAACTGAGGTGTGTGAAGTCAAAGAATGGAGGTGTATGATGTCAAACAATGGAAGTGTGTGAAGTCATAGAATGGAGGTGTGAGAAATCTTAGAATGGAGGTGTGTGAAGTCACAGAAGGGAGGTGTGTGAAGTCACAGAATGGAGGTGTGTAAAGTCACAGAGTGGAGGTGTGTGAAGGCAGAGAATGGAGGGGTGTGAAGTCAAAGAATGGAGAAATGTGAAGTCACAGAATGGAGATGTGTGAAGTCAGAATAGAGGTGTGCGAAGTCATAGAATGGAGGTGTGTGAAGTCAGAATGGAGCTGTGTGATCTCATAGAATTGAGGTGTGTGAAGTCACAGTGGAGATGTGTGAAGTCATAGAATGGTGGTTTTTGAAGTCACAGAATGGAGGTGTGTGAAGTCATAGAATGGAGGTGTGTGAAGTCAGATTAGAGGTATGTGAAGTCACAAAATGGATGTGTGTCAACTCAGAAATGAGGTATGTGAAGTCATAGAATGCAGGTGTGTGAAGTCACAGAATTGAGGTGTGTGAAGTCAGAATGGAGGTGTGTGAATTCAGAATGGAGGTGTGTGAAGTCAGAGAATGGAGGTGTGTGAAGTAACAATGCAGGTGTGTGAACTGATAGAACGTAGATGTGTGAAGTCACAATGTAGGTGTGTGAAGTCATAGAATGGAGGTGTATGAAGTCATAGAATGGAGGTGTGTGAAGTCAAAGAATGGAGGTGTGTGAACTCACAGAAGGCAGGTGTGTGAAGTCACAGAATAGAGTTGTGTGAAGTCACAATGGAGGTGTGTGAATTCATAGAATGGACGTCTGTGAAGTCAAACAATGGAAGTGTGTGAAGTCATAGAATGGAAGTGTGTGAAGTCAAAATGGAGGTGTGAGAAGTCAGAGAATGGAGGTGTGTGAAGTCAAAGAATGGACGTGTGTGAAGTCAAAATTGTGGTGTGTGAAATCACAAATGCCGGTGTGTGAAGTCACAGAATGGAGGTGTGTGAAGTCACAATGGAGGTGTGTGAAGTCAAAGAATGGATGTGTGTGAAGTCATAGAATGGAAGTGTATGAAGTCATGGAATGGAGGTTTGTGAAGTCAAACATTGGAAGCGTGTGAAGTTACAGAATGGAGGTGTGTGAAGTCATAGAATGGAGGTGTGTGAAATCAGAGAATGGAGGTGTGTGAAGTCAGAATGCAGGTGTGTGAAGTCATAGACTGGAGGTGTGTGAAGTCATAGAATGGAGGTGTGTGAAGTCATAGATTGGAAGCGTGTGAAGTCAAAGAATGGAGGTGTGTGAAGTCATAGATTGAAGGTGTGGTGAAGTCATAGTATGGAGGTGTGTGAAGTCACAGAAAGGAGGTGTGTGAAGTCACAGAATGGAGTTGTGTGAAGTCACAATGGAGGTGTGTGAAGTCATAGCATGGAGGTGTGTGAAATCAAAGAATGGAGGTTTGTGAAGTCATAGAATGGATTGTGTGTGAAATAACAGAATGGAGGTGTGTGAAGTCACAGAATGGAGGTGTGTGAAGTCACGGAATGGAGGTGTGGGAAGTCACAGAATGGAGGTGTGTGAACTCAGAATGGAGGTGTGAGAAGTCACAGAATGGTGGTGTGTGAAGTCATAGAATTGAAGTGTCTGAAGTCATAGAATGGAGGTTTGTGAAGTAAGAATGGAAGTGTGTGAAGTCACCGAATGGAGTTGTGTGAACTCAGAATGGAGGTGTGTGAATTCACAGAATGGAGGTTTGTGAAGCCATAGAATGGAGTTTTGTGAGGTCATAGAATGGATGTTTCTGAAGTAAGAATGAAGGTGTGTGAAGTCATAGAATGGAGGTCTGTGAAGTCATAGAATGGAGGTGTGTGAAGTCACAGAATGGAGGTATCTGAAGTCAGAATCGAGGTGTGAAGTCATAGAATAGAGGTGTGTGAAGTCAGAATGGAGGTGTGTGAAGTCATAGAATGGAGGTATGTGAACTCATAGAATGGAGGTGTGTGATGTAACAATGGAAGTGTGTAAAGTCACAGAATGGAGGTGTGTGAAGTCATACATTGGTGTGTGAAGTCAGAATGGAGGTGTGTGAAGTCACAGAATGGAGGGGTGTGAATTCAGATTGGAGGTGTGTGAAGTAATAGATGGAGGTGTGTGAAGTCATAGTATGGAGTTGTGTGAAATCATAGAATGGAGTTTTGTGAATTCACAGAATGGAGGAGTGTGAAGTCAGAATGGCGGAGTGTGAAGTCATAGAATGGAGGTGTGTGAAGTCATAGAATGGAGGTGTGTGAAGTCATAGAATGGAGGTGTGTGAAGTCATAGAATGAATGTTTCTCAAGTAAGAATGAAGGTGTGGGAAGTCACAGAATGGAGGTGTGTGAACTCAGAATGGAGGTGTGAGAAGTCACAGAATGGTGGTGTGTGAAATCATAGAATTGAAGTGTCTGAAGTCATAGAATGGAGGTTTGTGAAGTAAGAATGGAAGTGTGTGAAGTCACCGAATGGAGTTGTGTGAACTCAGAATGGAGGTGTGTGAATTCACAGAATGGAGGTTTGTGAAGTCAGATTAGAGGTATGTGAAGTCACAAAATGGATGTGTGTCAACTCAGAAATGAGGTATGTGAAGTCATAGAATGGTTTTTTTTGAAGTCACAGAATGGAGGTGTGTGAAGTCATAGAATGGAGGTGTGTGAAGTCAGAATGGAGGTGTGTGAAGTCAGAATGCAGGTGTGTGAAGTCATAGAAGGGAGGTGTGTGAAGTCATAGAATGGAGGTGTCTGAAGGCATAGAATGGATGTTGCTGAAGTAAGAATCAAGGTGTGTGAACTCATAGAATGGAGGTGTATGAACTCATAAAATGGAGGTGTGTGAATTCATGGAACTGAGGTGTGTGAAGTCAAAGAATGGAGGTGTATGATGTCAAACAATGGAAGTGTGTGAAGTCATAGAATGGAGGTGTGAGAAATCTTAGAATGGAGGTGTGTGAAGTCATAGAATGGAGGTGTGTGAAGTCACAGAAGGGAGGTGTGTGAAGTCACAGAATGGAGGTGTGTAAAGTCACAGAGTGGAGGTGTGTGAAGGCAGAGAATGGAGGGGTGTGAAGTCAAAGAATGGAGAAATGTGAAGTCACAGAATGGAGATGTGTGAAGTCAGAATAGAGGTGTGCGAAGTCATAGAATGGAGGTGTGTGAAGTCAGAATGGAGCTGTGTGATCTCATAGAATTGAGGTGTGTGAAGTCACAATGGAGATGTGTGAAGTCATAGAATGGTTTTTTTTGAAGTCACAGAATGGAGGTGTGTGAAGTCATAGAATGGAGGTGTGTGAAGTCAGATTAGAGGTATGTGAAGTCACAAAATGGATGTGTGTCAACTCAGAAATGAGGTATGTGAAGTCATAGAATGCAGGTGTGTGAAGTCACAGAATTGAGGTGTGTGAAGTCAGAATGGAGGTGTGTGAAGTCAGAATGCAGGTGTGTGAAGTCATAGAAGGGAGGTGTGTGAAGTCATAGAATGGAGGTGTGTGAAGTCATAGATTGGAAGCGTGTGAAGTCAAGAATGGAGGTGTGTGAAGTCATAGATTGAAGGTGTGGGGAAGTCATAGTATTGAGGTGTGTGAAGTCACAGAAAGGAGGTGTGTGAAGTCACAGAATGGAGTTGTGTGAAGTCACAATGGAGGTGTGTGAAGTCATAGCATGGAGGTGTGTGAAATCAAAGAATGGAGGTTTGTGAAGTCATAGAATGGATTGTGTGTGAAATCACAGAATGGAGGTGTGTGAAGTCACAGAATGGAGGTGTGTGAAGTCACGGAATGGAGGTGTGTGAAGTCACAGAATGGAGGTGTGTGAACTCAGAGAGGAGGTGTGTGAAGTCACAGAATGGAGGTGTATGAAGTCATAGAATGGAAGTTAGTGAAGTCATAGAATGGAGGTGTGTGAAGTCAGAATGGAGGTGTGTGAAGTCGCAGAATGGAGGTGTGTGAACCCAGAATGGAGGTGTGTGAAGTCACAGAATGGAGGTTTGTGAAGTCAAAGAATGGAGGTGTATGAAGTCATAGAATGGATGTTGCTGAAGTAAGATTGAAGGTGTGTGAAGTCATAGAATGGAGGTGTCTGAAGTCATAGAATGGATGTTGCTGAAGTAAGAATCAAGGTGTGTGAACTCATAGAATGGAGGTGTATGAACTCATAGAATGGAGGTGTGTGAATTCATGGAACTGAGGTGTGTGAAGTCAAAGAATGGAGGTGTATGATGTCAAACAATGGAAGTGTGTGAAGTCATAGAATGGAGGTGTGAGAAATCTTAGAATGGCGGTGTGTGAAGTCACAGAAGGGAGGTGTGTGAAGTCACAGAATGGAGGTGTGTAAAGTCACAGAGTGGAGGTGTGTGAAGGCAGAGAATGGAGGGGTGTGAAGTCAAAGAATGGAGAAATGTGAAGTCACAGAATGGAGATGTGTGAAGTCAGAATAGAGGTGTGCGAAGTCATAGAATGGAGGTGTGTGAAGTCAGAATGGAGCTGTGTGATCTCATAGAATTGAGGTGTGTGAAGTCACAGTGGAGATGTGTGAAGTCATAGAATGGTGGTTTTTGAAGTCACAGAATGGAGGTGTGTGAAGTCATAGAATGGAGGTGTGTGAAGTCAGATTAGAGGTATGTGAAGTCACAAAATGGATGTGTGTCAACTCAGAAATGAGGTATGTGAAGTCATAGAATGCAGGTGTGTGAAGTCACAGAATTGAGGTGTGTGAAGTCAGAATGGAGGTGTGTGAATTCAGAATGGAGGTGTGTGAAGTCAGAGAATGGAGGTGTGTGAAGTAACAATGCAGGTGTGTGAACTGATAGAACGTAGATGTGTGAAGTCACAATGTAGGTGTGTGAAGTCATAGAATGGAGGTGTATGAAGTCATAGAATGGAGGTGTGTGAAGTCAAAGAATGGAGGTGTGTGAACTCACAGAAGGCAGGTGTGTGAAGTCACAGAATAGAGTTGTGTGAAGTCACAATGGAGGTGTGTGAATTCATAGAATGGACGTCTGTGAAGTCAAACAATGGAAGTGTGTGAAGTCATAGAATGGAAGTGTGTGAAGTCAAAATGGAGGTGTGAGAAGTCAGAGAATGGAGGTGTGTGAAGTCAAAGAATGGACGTGTGTGAAGTCAAAATTGTGGTGTGTGAAATCACAAATGCCGGTGTGTGAAGTCACAGAATGGAGGTGTGTGAAGTCACAATGGAGGTGTGTGAAGTCAAAGAATGGATGTGTGTGAAGTCATAGAATGGAAGTGTATGAAGTCATGGAATGGAGGTTTGTGAAGTCAAACATTGGAAGCGTGTGAAGTTACAGAATGGAGGTGTGTGAAGTCATAGAATGGAGGTGTGTGAAATCAGAGAATGGAGGTGTGTGAAGTCAGAATGCAGGTGTGTGAAGTCATAGAATGGAGGTGTGTGAAGTCATAGAATGGAGGTGTGTGAAGTCATAGATTGGAAGCGTGTGAAGTCAAAGAATGGAGGTGTGTGAAGTCATAGATTGAAGGTGTGGGGAAGTCATAGTATGGAGGTGTGTGAAGTCACAGAAAGGAGGTGTGTGAAGTCACAGAATGGAGTTGTGTGAAGTCACAATGGAGGTGTGTGAAGTCATAGCATGGAGGTGTGTGAAATCAAAGAATGGAGGTTTGTGAAGTCATAGAATGGATTGTGTGTGAAATAACAGAATGGAGGTGTGTGAAGTCACAGAATGGAGGTGTGTGAAGTCACGGAATGGAGGTGTGGGAAGTCACAGAATGGAGGTGTGTGAACTCAGAATGGAGGTGTGAGAAGTCACAGAATGGTGGTGTGTGAAGTCATAGAATTGAAGTGTCTGAAGTCATAGAATGGAGGTTTGTGAAGTAAGAATGGAAGTGTGTGAAGTCACCGAATGGAGTTGTGTGAACTCAGAATGGAGGTGTGTGAATTCACAGAATGGAGGTTTGTGAAGCCATAGAATGGAGTTTTGTGAGGTCATAGAATGGATGTTTCTGAAGTAAGAATGAAGGTGTGTGAAGTCATAGAATGGAGGTCTGTGAAGTCATAGAATGGAGGTGTGTGAAGTCACAGAATGAAGGTATCTGAAGTCAGAATCGAGGTGTGAAGTCATAGAATAGAGGTGTGTGAAGTCAGAATGGAGGTGTGTGAAGTCATAGAATGGAGGTATGTGAAGTCATAGAATGGAGGTGTGTGATGTAACAATGGAAGTGTGTAAAGTCACAGAATGGTGGTGTGTGAAGTCATACATTGGTGTGTGAAGTCAGAATGGAGGTGTGTGAAGTCACAGAATGGAGGGGTGTGAACTCAGATTGGAGGTGTGTGAAGTAATAGATGGAGGTGTGTGAAGTCATAGTATGGAGTTGTGTGAAATCATAGAATGGAGTTTTGTGAATTCACAGAATGGAGGAGTGTGAAGTCAGAATGGCGGAGTGTGAAGTCATAGAATGGAGGTGTGTGAAGTCATAGAATGGAGGTGTGTGAAGTCATAGAATGGAGGTGTGTGAAGTCATAGAATGAATGTTTCTCAAGTAAGAATGAAGGTGTGTGAAGTAATAGAATGGAGGTGTGTGAAGTCAAAATGGAGGTGTGTGAACTCATAGAATGGAGGTGTGTGTAGTCACAGAATGGAGGTGTGTGAAGTCAGAATGGAGGTGTGAAATCATAGAATGGGTGTGAGTGAAGTCATAGAAAGGAGGTGTGTGAAGTCACAGAATGGAGGTGTGTGAAGTCATAGAATGGAGGTGTGTGAAGTCAGAATGTAGGTGTGTGAAGTCACAGAATGGAGGTGTGTGAAGTCATAGAATGGAGGTGTGGGAAGTCACAGAATGGAGGTGTGTGAAGTCATAGAATGGAGGTGTGTGCAGTCCTAGAATGGAGGTGTGTGAAGTCACAGAATGGAGGTGTGTGAAGTCACGGAATTGAGGTGTGTGAATTCACAGAATGGAGGTGTGTGAACTCAGAATGGAGGTGTGTGAAGTCACAGAATGGAGGTGTGTGAAGTCCTAGAATGGAAGTGTGTGAAGTCATAGAATGGAGGTGTGTGAAGTAAGAAAGGATATGTGTGAAGTCAGAGAATGGAGGTGTTTGAAGTCATACAATGGAGGTGTGTGAAGTCATAGAATGGAGGTGTGTGAAGTCAAAATTGTGGTGTGTGAATTCACAAATGGAGGTTTGTGAAGTCAGAATGGAGCTGAGTGAAGCCATAGAATGGTGGTGGTTGAAGGCAGAATGGAGGTGTGTGAAGTCACAGAATGAAGGTGTGTGAAGTCATACAAGGAGGTGTCTGAAGTCACAGAATGGAGGTGTGTGACGACACAGAATGGACGTGTGTGAACTCAGAGAGGAGGTGTGGGAAGTCACAGAATGGAGGTGTGTGAAGTCAGTCATAGAATTTAAGTGTGTGAAGTCATAGAATGGAGGTGTGTGAAGTCAGAATGGAGGTGTGTGAAGTCAAAGAATGGAGGTTTGTGAAGTCATAGAATGAAGGTGTGTGAAGTCATAGAATGGAGGTGTGTGAACTCATAGAATGGAGGTGTTTCAATTCATGGAACGGAGGTGTGTGAAGTCAAAGAATGGAGGTGTATGATATTAAATAATGGAAGTGTGTGAATTAATAGAATGGAGGTGTGTGAAGTCACAGAAGGGAGGTGTGTGAATTCTCAGAATGGAGGTGTGTAAAGTCACAGAGTGGAGATGTGTGAAGGCACAGAATGGAGTGTAGGTGTGTGAAGTCACAGAATGGAGGTGTGTGAAGTCATAGAATGGAGGTGTGTGAAGTCATAGAATGGAGGTGTGTGAAGTCATAGATTGGAAGCATGTGAAGTCATAGAATGGAGGTGTGTGAAGTCATAGATTGAAGGTGTGGGGAGGTCATAGAATGGAGGTGTGTGAAGTCATAGAATGGAGGTCTGTGAAGTCATAGATTGGAAGCGTGTGAAGTCAAAGTAAGGTGGAGTGTGAAGTCACAGAATGGAGTTGTGTAAAGTCACAATGGAGGTGTGTGAAGTCATAGAATGGATTGTGTGTGAAATCACAGAATGGAGGTGTGTGAAGTCACAGAATGGAGGTGTGTAAAGTCACAGAGTGGAGGTGTGTGAAGTCACAGAATGGAGGTTTGTGAAGTCATAGAGAGGAGGTGTGTGAAGTCACAGAATGCAGGTGTGTGAAGTCAGAATAGAGGTGGGCGAAGTCATAGAATGGAGGTGTGTGAAGTCAGAATGGAGCTGTGTGAAGTCATAGAATGGATGTGTGTGAAGTCATAATGGAGGTGTGTGAACTCATAGAATGGAGGTGTATGAAGTCACAATGGAGGTGTGTGAAGTCACAGAATGGATGTGTGTGAACTCAGAAAGGAGGTGTGTGAAGTCATAGAATGGAGGTCTGTGAAGTCATAGAATGGAGGTGTGTGAAATCATAGAATGGAGGTGTGTGAAGTCACAGAATTGAGGTGTGTGAAGTCAGAATGGAGGTGTGTGAAGTCAGAATGGAGGTGTGTGAAGTCAGATAATGGAGGTGTGTGAAGTCACAATAAAGGTGTTTGAACTCATAGAATGGAGGTGTGTGCAGTCACAGAAAGGAGGTGTGTGAAGGCATAGAAAGGGGGTGTGTGAACTCATAGAATGGAGGTGTGTGAATTCACAGAATGGAGGTGTGTGAAGTCACAGTATGGAGGTGTGTGAATTCAGATTTGAGGTGTGTGAAATCACAGAATGGAGGTGTGTGAAGTCATAGAAGGAGGTGTGTGAAGTCACAGAATGGAGGTGTGTGAATACACAGAATGGAGGTGTGTGAACTCAGAGTGAAGGTGTGTGAAGTCACAGAATGGAGGTGTGTGAAGTCATAGAATGGAAGTGTGTGAAGTCATAGAATGGAGGTGTGTGAAGTCATAGAATGGATGTTGCTGAAGTAAGAATGTAGGTGTGTGAAGTCATAGAATGGAGGTGTCTGAAGTCATAGAATGGATGTTGCTGAAGTAAGAATGAAGGTGTGTGAACTCATAGAATGGAGGTATGTGAACTCATAGAATGGAGGTGTGTGAATTCATGGAACGGAGGTGTGTGATGTCAAAGAATGGAGGTGTATGATGTCAAACAATGAAAGTGTGTGAAGTCATAGAATTGATATTTGTGAAGTCTTAGAATGGAGGTGTGTGAAGTCATAGAATGGAGGTGTGTGAAGTCACAGAAAGGAGGTGTGTGAAGTCACAGAATGGAGGTTTGTAAAGTCACAGAGTGGAGGTGTGTGAAGGCACAGAATGGAGGGGTGTGAAGTCAAAGAATGGAGGTATGTGAAGTCACAGAATGGAGGGGTGTGAAGTCAGAATAGAGGTGTACGTAGTCATAGAATGGAGGTGTGTGAAGTCAGAATGGAGCTGTGTGAACTCATAGAATGTAGGTGTGTGAAGTCACAATGGAGATGTGTGAAGTCATAGAATGGTGGTTTTTGAAGTCACAGAATGGATGTGTGTGAAGTCATAGAATGGAGGTGTATGAAGTCAGATTGGAGGTATGTGAAGTCAAAGAATGGAGGTGTGTCAACTCAGAAATGAGGTATGTGAAGTCATAGAATGGAGGTGTTTGAAGTCATAGAATGGAGGTGTGTGAAGTCACAGAATGGAGCTGTGTGAAGTCAGAATGGAGGTTTGTGAAATCATAGAACGGAGGTGTTTGCAGTCACAGAATGGAGGTGTGTGAAGTCATAGAATGGAGGTGTGAGAAGTCACAGAATGGAGGTGTGTGAAGTCATAGAATGGAGGTGTGTGAAGTCACAGAATGGAGGTGTGTGAAGTCACGGAATGGAGGTGTGTGAAGTCACAGAATGGAGGTGTGTGAACTCAGAATGGAGGTGTGTGAAGTCAGAGAATGGAGGTGTGTGAAGTCCTAGAATGGAAGTGTGTGAAGTCATAGAATGGATTTTTGTGAAGTAAGAATGGAGGTGTGTGAAGTCACAGAATGGAGGTTTGTGAAGTCCTAGAATGGAAGTGTGGGAAGTCATAGAATGCAGGTGTGTGAAGTCTTAGAATGGAGGTGTGTTAAGTCACAGAATGGAGGTGTGTGAAATCAGAGAATGGCGGTGTGTGAACTCAGAATGGAGGTGTGTGAAGTCACAGAACGGAGATTTGTGAAGTCATAGAATGGAGGTGCGTGAAGTCATAGAATGGATGTTTCTGAAGTAAGAATGAAGGTGTGTGAAGTCATAGAATGGAGGTGTGTGAAGTCAAAATGGAGGTGTGTGAAGTCATGGAATGGAGGTGTGTGAAGTCAAAGAATGGAGGTGTGTGTAGTCAAACAATAAATGTGTGTGAAGTCACAGAATGGAGGTGTGTGAAATCACAGAATGGAGGTTTGTGAAGTCAAAAATGTGGTGTGTAGAGTCACAAATGGAGGTTTGTGAACTCATAGAATGGAGGTGTGTGAAGTCATCGAATGGAGGTGTGCGAAGTCATGGAATGGAGGTGCGTGAAGTCACAGAATGGAGGTGTGTGAAGTCAGAATGCAGTTGTGTGAAGTCATAGAATGGAGGTGTGTGAAGTCAGAATGGAGTTGTGTGAAGTCATAGAATGGAGAAGTGTGAAGTCAGAATGGAGGTGTGTGAACTCATAGAATGGAGGTGTGTGAAGTCACAATGGAGGTGTGTGAAGTCATAGAATGGAGGTGTGTGAAGTCACAGAATGGAGGTGTATGAAGTCATAGAATGGAGCTGTGTGAAGTCAGATTGGAGGTGTGTGAAGTCACAGAATGGAGGTGTGTGAACTCAGAATGGAGGTGTGTGAAGTCACAGAATGGAGGTGTGTGAAGTCATAGAATGGAGGTGTGTGAAGTCATAGAATGGAGGTGGGTGAAGTCATAATGTAGGTGTGTGAAGTCACAGAATTGAGGTGTGTGAAGTCACAGAATGGAGGTGTGTGAAGTCATAGATTGGAGGTTTGTGAAGTCATAGAATGGAGGTGCGTGAAGTCATAGAATGGATGTTTGTGAAGTAAGAATGAAGGTGTGTTAAGTCATAGAATGGAGGTGTGTGAAGGCACAGAATGGAGGTGTGTGAAGTCATGGAATGGAGCTGTGTGAAGTCAGAATGGAGGTGTGTGAAGTCATAGAATGGAGGTGTGTGAACTCACAATGGAGTTGTGTGAAGTCAAAGAATGGTGGTGTGTGAAGTCAAAGAATCGAAGTGTGTGAAGTCATAGAATGGAGGTGTGTGAAGTCATAGAATGGAGGTGTGTGAAGTCACAGAATTGATGTTTGTGAGGTCAGAATGGAGGTGTGTGAAGTCAGAATGGAGGTTTGTGAAGTCAGAGAATGGAGGTGTGTGAAGTCATAGAATGGAGGTGTGTGAAGTCATAGAATGGAGGTGTGTGAAGTCACAGAATTGATGTTTGTGAAGTCAGAATGGAGGTGTGTGAAGTCAGAATAGAGGTGTGTGAAGTCATAGAATGGAGGTGTGTGAAGTCACAATGCAGGTGTGTGAACTCATAGAATGGAGATGTGTGAAGTCACAGAATGGAGGTGTGTGAAGTCATAGAATGGAGGTGTGTGAAGTCATAGAATGGAGGTGTGTGAAGTCATAGAATGGAGGTGTGTGAAGTCATAGAATGGACGTTTGTGAACTCATAGAATGGAGGTCTGTAAAGTCATAGAATGGATGTTTTTGAAGTAAGAATGTAGGGGTGTGAAGTCAAAGAATGGGTGTGTGCAATCAAAATGGTGGTAAGTGAACTCATAGAATGGATGTGTCTGAACTGATAGAGTGGAGGTGTGTGAAGTCATGGAATGGAGGTGTGTGAAGTTAAAGAATGGAGGTGTGTGAAGTCAAACCATGGAGGTGTGCGAAGTCACAGAATGGAGGTGTGTGAAGTCAAAGAATGGAAGTGTGTGAAGTCAAAATGGAGGTGTGTGAAGTCACAGAATGGAGGTTTGTGAAGTCACAGAATGGAGGATTGTGAAGTCAAAATGGTGGTGTGTAAAGTCACAAATGGAGGTGTGTGAAGTCATAGAATGTAGGTGTGTGAACTCAAAATAGAGGTGTGTGAAGTGAAAGAACGGAGGTGTGTGAACTCAGAATGGAGGTGTGTGAAGTCCCAGAATGGAGGTGTGGAAATCATAAATGGAGTTGTGTGAAGTCACAGAATGGAGATGTGTGAATTCATAGAATCGAGTTGTGGGAAGTCATAGAATGGAGGTGTGTGAAGTCACACAATGGAGGTGTGCGAACTCATAAAAGGGAGATGAGTGAAGTCATGGAATGGAGGTGTGTGAAGTCCAAAAATGGAAGTGTGTGAAGTCAAACAATGGTGGTGTGTGAAGTCACAGAACAGAGGTGTGTGAAGTCAAAGAATGGAAGTGTGTGAGGTCAAAATTGAGGTGTGTGAAGTCACAGAATGGAGGTGTGTGAAGTCACAGAATGGAGGTGTGTGAAGTCATCGAAAGGAGGTGTGTGAAGTCATGGAATGGAGGTGTGTGAAGTCACAGAATGGCGGTGTGTGAAGTCAGAATTGAGTTGTGTGAAGTCATAGAATGTAGGTTTGTGAAGTCAAAATGGAGGTGTGTGAAGTCATAGAATGGAGGTGTGTGAAGTCAGAATGGAGGTGTGTGAACTCATAGAATGGAGGTGTGAAGTCACAATGGAGATGTGTGAAGTCATAGAATGGAGGTGTGTGAAGTCACAGTATGGAGGTGTGTGAAATCATAGAATGGAGCTGTGTGAAGTCAGATTTGAGGAGTGTGAATTCACAGAATGGAGGTGTGTGAACTCAGAATGGAGGTATGTGAAGTCACAGAATGGAGGTGTGAAGTCATAGAATGGAGGTGTGTGAAGTCATAGAATGGAGGTCTGTGAAGTCATAGAAGGGAGGTGTGTTTAGTCACAGAATGGAGGTGTGTGAAGTCAGAGAATGGAGGTGTGTGAACTCAGAATGGAGGTGTGTGAAGTCACAGAACGGAGATTTGTGAAGTCATAGAATGGAAGTACGTGAAGTCATAGAATGGATGTTTCTGAAGTAAGAATGAAGGTGCGTGAAGTCATAGAATGGAGGTGTGTGAAGTCAAAATGGAGGTGTGTGAATTCATAGAATGGAGGTGTGTGAACTCATAGAATGGAGGTGTGTAAGTCATGGAATGGAGGTGTGTGAAGTCAAAGAATGGAGGTGTGTGAAGTCAAACAATAAAGGTGTGTGAAGTCACAGAATGGAGGTGTGTGATATCACAGAATGGAGGTGTGTGAAGTCAAAAAGGTGGTGTGTAGAGTCACAAATGGAGGTGTGTGAACTCATAGAATGGAGGTGTGTGAAGTCAAAGAATGGAGGTGTGTGAAGTCAAAATGGAGGTGTGTGAACTCATAAAATGGAGATGTGTGAAGACATAGAATGGAGGTGCATGAAGTCCAAAAATGGAGGTGTGTGAAGTCAAACAATGGTGGTGTGTGAAGTCAGAGAATGGAGGTGTGTGAAGTCAAGATGGAGGTGTGTGAAGTCACAGAATGGAGGTGTGTGAAGTCACAGAATGGAGGTGTATGAAGTCATAGAATGTAGGTGTGTGAAGTCACAGAATGGAGGTGTGTGAAGTCACAGAATGGAGGTGTGTGAAGTCAAAGAACGGAGGTGTGGGAAATCACAGAATGGAGGTTTGTGAAGTGAAAAAGGTGGTGTGTAGACTCACAAATGGAGGTGTGTGAACTCATAGAATTGAGGTGTGTGAAGTCATGGAATGGAGGTGTGTGAAGTCACAGAATGGAGGTGTGTGAAGTCAGAATGGTGTTGTGTGAAGTCATAGAATGGAGGTGTGTGAAGTCAGAATGGAGGTGTGTGAAGTCATAGAATGGAGGTGTGTGAAGTCACAGAATGGAGGTGTGTGAAGTCATAGAATGGAGCTGTGTGAAGTCAGATTGGAGGTGTGTGAAGTCACAAAATGGATGTGTGTGAACTCAGAATGGAGGTGTGTGAAGTCACAGAATTGAGGTGTGTGAAGTCATAGAATGGAGTTGTGTAAAGTCATAGAATGGAGGTGTGTGAGGTCATAATGTACGTGTGTGAAGTCACAGAATTAAGATGTGTGAAGTCACAGAATGGAGGTGTGTGAAGTCATAGAATGGAGGTGTGTGAAGTCATAGAATGGAGGTGTGTGAAGTCATAGAATGGATGTTTGTGAAGTAAGAATGAAGTTGTGTTAAGTCCTAGAATGGAGATGTGTGAAGGCACAGAATGGAGGTGTGTGAAGTCATAGAATGGAGCTGTGTGAAGTCAGAATGGAGGTGTGTGAAGTCATAGAATGAAGGTGTGTGAACTCACAATGGAGATGTGTGAAGTCAAAGAATGGAGGTGTGTGAAGTCATAGAATGGAGGTTTGTGAAGTCATAGAATGGAGGTTTGTGAAGTCATAGAATGGAGTTGTGTGAAGTCACAGAATTGATGTTTGTGAAGTCAGAATGGAGGTGTGTGAAGTCAGAATGGAGGTTTGTGAAGTCATAGAATGGAGGTGTGTGAAGTCGTAGAATGGATGTGTGTGAAGTCACAGAATTGATGTTTGTGAAGTCAGAATGGAGGTGTGTGAACTCACAATGGAGGTGTGTGAAGTCAAAGAATGGAGGTGTGTGAAGTCACAGAATTGATGTTTGTGAAGTCAGAATGGAGGTGTGTGAAGTCAGACTGGAGGTGTGTGAAGTCATAGAATGGAGGTGTGTGAAGTCACAATGCAGGTGTGTGAACTCATAGACTGGAGGTGTGTGAAGTCACAGAATGGAGGTGTGTGAGGTCATAGAATGGAGGTGTGTGAAGTCATAGAATGGAGGTGTGTGAAGGCATAGAATGGAGATTTGTGAAGTCATAGAACGGGGGTGGGTGAATTCATACAATGGATGTTCCTGAAGTAAGAATGTAGGTGTGTGAAGTCATAGAATGGAGGTGTGTGATGTCAAAATGGTGGTGTGTGAACTCATAGAATGTATGTGTGTGAACTGATAGAGTAGAGGTGTGTGAAGTCATGGAATGGAGGTGTGTGAAGTCAAAGAATGGAGGTGTGTGAAGTCAAACAATGGAGGTGTGCGAAGTCACAGAATGGAGGTGTGTGAAGTCACAGAATGGAAGTGTGTGAAGTTAAAATGGAGGTGTGTGAAGTCACAGAATGGAGGTGTGTGAAGTCACAGAATGGAGGTGTGTGAAGTCAAAATGGTGGTGTGTAACGTCACAAATGGAGGTGTGTGAAGTCACAGAATGTATGTGTGTGAACTCAAAATGGAGGTGTGTGAAGTCAAAGAATGGAGGTGTGCGAAGTCAAAGAATATAGGTGTGTGAAATCATAGAAAGGAGGTGTGTGAAGTCATAGAATGGAGGTGTGTGAAATCATAGAGGAAGGTGTGTGAAGTCACGGAATGAAGGTGTGTTAAGTCACAGAACGGAGGTGTGTGAACTCAGAATGGAGGTGTGTGAAGTCCCAGAATGCAGGTGTGGGAAGTCATAGAATGGAGTTGTGTGAAGTCACAGAATGGAGATGTGTGAATTCATAGAATGGAGGTGTGTGAAGTCATAGAATGGAGGTGTGTGAAGTCACAGAATAGAGGTGTGTGAAGTCAAAGAATGGAGGTGTGTGAAGTCACAGAATGGGGGTGTGTGAACTCACAATGGAGGTGTGTGAAGTCAAAGAATTGTGGTGAGTGAAGTCATAGAAAGGAAGTGTGTGAAATCATAGAATGGAGGTGTGTGAAGCCAGAATTGAGGTGTTTGAAGTCACAGAATTGAGGTTTGTGAACTCACAATGGAGGTGTGTGAAGTCATAGAGTGGAGGTGTGTGAAGACATAATGGAGGTGTGTGAAGTTATAGAATGGAGGTGTTTGAAGTCACAGAATGGAGGTGTGTGAAGTCATAGAATGGAGGTGTGTGAAGTCAGAATGTAGGTGTGTGAAGTCACAGAATGGAGGTGTGTGAAGTCATAGAATGTAGGTGTGGGAAGTCACAGAATGGAGGTGTGTGAAGTCATAGAATGGAGGTGTGTGAAGTCATAGAATGGAGGTGTGTGAAGTCATAGAATGTAGGTGTGGGAAGTCACAGAATGGAGGTGTGTGAAGTCATAGAATGTAGGTGTTTGAAGTCATAGAATGGAGGTGTGTGAAGTCATAGAATGGAGGTGTGTGAAGTCAAAATTGTGGTGTGTGAATTCACAAATGGAGGTTTGTGAAGTCAGAATGGAGCTGAGTGAAGTCATAGAATGGTGGTGGTTGAAGGCAGAATGGAGGTGTGTGAAGTCACAGAATGAAGGTGTGTGAAGTCATACAAGGAGGTGTCTGAAGTCACAGAATGGAGGTGTGTGACGACACAGAATGGACGTGTGTGAACTCAGAGAGGAGGTGTGTGAAGTCACAGAATGGAGGTGTGTGAAGTCAGTCATAGAATTTAAGTGTATGAAGTCATAGAATGGAGGTGTGTGAAGTCAGAATGGAGGTGTGTGAAGTCAAAGAATGGAGGTTTGTGAAGTCATAGAATGGAGGTGTATGAAGTCATAGAATGGATGTTGCTGAAGTAAGAATGAAGGTGTGTGAAGTCATAGAATGGAGGTGTGTGAACTCATAGAATGGAGGTGTTTCAATTCATGGAACGGAGGTGTGTGAAGTCAAAGAATGGAGGTGTATGATATCAAACAATGGAAGTGTGAAGTAATAGAATGGAGGTGTGTGAAGTCACAGAAGGGAGGTGTGTGAATTCTCAGAATGGAGGTGTGTAAAGTCACAGAGTGGAGGTGTGTGAAGGCACAGAATGGAGGGGTGTGAAGTCATAGAATGGAGGAATGTGAAGTCACAGAATGGAGATGTGTGAAGTCAGAATAGAGGTGTGCGAAGTCATAGAATGGAGGTGTGTGAAGTCAGAATGGAGCTGTGTGAACTCAGAGAATGTAGGTGTGTGAGTCACAATGGAGATGTGTGAAGTCATAGAGTGGTGGTTTTTGAAGTCACAGAATGGAGGTGTGTGAAGTCATAGAATGGAGGTGTGTGAAGTCAGATTGGAGGTATGTGAATTCACAGAATGGAGGTGTGTCAACTCAGAAATGAGGTATGTGAAGTCATAGAATGGAGGTGTGTGAAGTCACAGAATTGAGGTGAGTGAAGTCAGAATGGAGGTGTGTGAATTCAGAATGTAGGTGTGTGAAGTCATAGAATGGAGGTGTGTGAAGTCATAGAATGGAGGTGTGTAAAGTCAGAATGGAGGTGTGTGAAGTCACAGAATGGAGGTGTGTGACGTCATAAATGTTGGTGTGTGAAGTCATAGAATGGAGGTGTGAAGTCATAGAATGGAGATGTGAAGTCATAGAATGGAGGTGTGTGAAGTCACAGAAGGCAGGTGTGTGAAGTCACAGAATAGAGTTGGGTGAAGTCACAATGGAGGTGTGTGAATTCACAGAATGGACGTGTATGAAGTCAAACAAAGGAACTGTGTGAAGTCATAGAATGGAGGTGTGTGAAATCACAAAATGGAGGTGTGTGTAGTCACAGAGTGGAGGTGTGTAAAGTCACAGAGTGGAGGTGTGTGAAGTATCAGAATGGAGGAGTGTGAAGTCATAGAACGGAGGTGTTTGAAGTCATAGAATGTTGGTTTTTGAAATCACAGAATGGAGGTGTGTGAAGTCATAGAATGGAGGTGTGCGAAGTCATAGAATGGAGGTGTGTGAAGTCACAGAATGGAGGTGTGTGAACTCATAGAATGGAGGAGTGTAAAGTCATGGAATGGAGGTGCGTGAAGTCACAGATGGAGGTGTGTGAAGTCACAGAATGGAGGTGTGTGAACCCAGAATGGAGGTGTGTGCATTCACAGAAGGGAGGTTTGTGAAGTCATAGAATGGATATATCTGAAGTAAGAATGAAGGTGTGTGAAGTCATAGAACGGAGGTATGTGAACTCAAAATGTAGGTGTGTGAAGTCAAACAATGCAGGTGTGTGAAGTCACAGAATGGAGGTGTGTGAAGTCACAGAATGGAAGTGTGTGAAGTCAAAATGGAGGTGTGTGAAGTCAGAGAATGGAGGTGTGTGAAGTCAAAGAATGGACGTGTGTGAAGTCAAAATTGTGGTGAGTGAAATCACAAATGCAGGTGTGTGAAGTCACAGAATGGAGGTGTGTGAAGTCACAATGGAGGTGTGTTAAGTCAAAGAATGGATGTGTGTGAAGTCATAGAATGGAGGTGTATGAAGTCATGGAATGGAGGTTTGTGAAGTCAAATATTGGAAGCGTGTGAAGTTACAGAATTGAGGTGTGTGAAGTCATTGAATGTAGGTGTGTGAAATCAGAGAATGGAGGTGTGTGAAGTCAGAATGCAGGTGTGTGAAGTCATAGAATGGAGGTGTGCGAAGTCATAGAATGGAGGTGTGTGAAGTCATAGATTGGAAGCATGTGAAGTCATAGAATGGAGGTGTGTGAAGTCATAGATTGAAGGTGTGGGGAGGTCATAGAATGGAGGTGTGTGAAGTCATAGAATGGAGGTCTGTGAAGTCATAGATTGGAAGCGTGTGAAGTCAAAGAAAGGAGGAGTGTGAAGTCACAGAATGGAGTTGTGTAAAGTCACAATGGAGGTGTGTGAAGTCATAGAATGGATTGTGTGTGAAATCACAGAATGGAGGTGTGTGAAGTCACAGAATGGAGGTGTGTAAAGTCACAGAGTGGAGGTGTGTGAAGTCACAGAATGGAGGTTTGTGAAGTCATAGAGTGGAGGTGTGTGAAATCACAGAATGCAGGTGTGTGAAGTCAGAATAGAGGTGGGCGAAGTCATAGAATGGAGGTGTGTGAAGTCAGAATGGAGCTGTGTGAAGTCATAGAATGGATGTGTGTGAAGTCATAATGGAGGTGTGTGAACTCATAGAATGGAGGTGTATGAAGTCACAATGGAGGTGTGTGAAGTCACAGAATGGATGTGTGTGAACTCAGAAAGAGGTGTGTGAAGTCATAGAATGGAGGTCTGTGAAGTCATAGAATGGAGGTGTGTGAAATCATAGAATGGAGGTGTGTGAAGTCACAGAATTGAGGTGTGTGAAGTAAGAATGGAGGTGTGTGAAGTCAGAATGGAGGTGTGTGAAGTCAGATAATGGAGGTGTGTGAAGTCACAATGAAGGTGTTTGAACTCATAAAATGGAGGTGTGTGAAGTAACAATGTAGGTTTCTGAAGTCATAGAATGGAGGTGTGTGATGTCATAGAATGGAGGTGTGTGCAGTCACAGAAAGGAGGTGTGTGAAGGCATAGAAAGGAGGTGTGGGAAGTCAGAGAATGAAGAAGTGTGAAGTCATAGAATGGAGGTGTGTGAAGTCCCAGAATGGAGGTGTGTGAAGTCATAGAATGGAGGTGTGTGAAGTCATAGAATGGAGGTGTGTGAACTCATAGAATGGAGGTGTGTGAAGACATAATGGAGGTGTGTGAAGTCATAGAATGGAGGTGTTTGAAGTCACAGAGTGGAGGTGTGTGAAGTCATAGAATGGAGGTGTGTGAAGTCAGAATGTAGGTGTGTGAAGTCACAGAATGGAGGTGTGTGAAGTCATAGAATGGAGGTGTGGGAAGTCACAGAATGGAGGTGTGTGAAGTCATAGAATGGAGGTGTGTGAAGTCATAGAATGGAGGTGTGTGAAGTCACAGAATGGAGGTGTGTGAAGTCACGGAATTGAGGTGTGTGAAATCACAGAATGGAGGTGTGTGAACTCAGAATGGAGGTGTGTGAAGTCACAGAATGGAGGTGTGTGAAGTCCTAGAATGGAAGTGTGTGAAGTCATAGAATGGAGGTGTGTGAAGTAAGAAAGGAGATGTGTGAAGTCAGAGAATGGAAGTGTTTGAAGTCATAGAATGGAGGTGTGTGAAGTCATAGAATGGAGGTGTGTGAAGTCAAAATTGTGGTGTGTGAATTCACAAATGGAGGTTTGTGAAGTCAGAATGGAGCTGAGTGAAGTCATAGAATGGTGGTGGTTGAAGGCAGAATGGAGGTGTGTGAAGTCACAGAATGAAGGTGTGTGAAGTCATACAAGGAGGTGTCTGAAGTCACAGAATGGAGGTGTGTGACGACACAGAATGGACGTGTGTGAACTCAGAGAGGAGGTGTGTGAAGTCACAGAATGGAGGTGTGTGAAGTCAGTCATAGAATTTAAGTGTGTGAAGTCATAGAATGGAGGTGTGTGAAGTCAGAATGGAGGTGTGTGAAGTCAAAGAATGGAGGTTTGTGAAGTCATAGAATGGAGGTGTATGAAGTCATAGAATGGATGTTGCTGAAGTAAGAATGAAGGTGTGTGAAGTAATAGAATGGAGGTGTGTGAACTCATAGAATGGAGGTGTTTCAATTCATGGAACGGAGGTGTGTGAAGTCAAAGAATGGAGGTGTATGATATCAAACAATGGAAGTGTGTGAAGTAATAGAATGGAGGTGTGTGAAGTCACAGAAGGGAGGTGTGTGAATTCTCAGAATGGAGGTTTGTAAAGTCACAGAGTGGAGGTGTGTGAAGGCACAGAATGGAGGGGTGTGAAGTCAAAGAATGGAGGAATGTGAAGTCACAGAATGGAGATGTGTGAAGTCAGAATAGAGGTGTGCGAAGTCATAGAATGGAGGTGTGTGAAGTCAGAATGGAGCTGTGTGAACTCAGAGAATGTAGGTGTGTGAGTCACAATGGAGATGTGTGAAGTCATAGAATGGTGGTTTTTGAAGTCACAGAATGGAGGTGTGTGAAGTCATAGAATGGAGGTGTGTGAAGTCAGATTGGAGGTATGTGAATTCACAGAATGGAGGTGTGTCAACTCAGAAATGAGGTATGTGAAGTCATAGAATGGAGGTGTGTGAAGTCACAGAATTGAGGTGAGTGAAGTCAGGATGGAGGTGTGTGAATTCAGAATGTAGGTGTGTGAAGTCATAGAATGGAGGTGTGTGAAGTCATAGAATGGAGGTGTGTAAAGTCAGAATGGAGGTGTGTGAAGTCACAGAATGGAGGTGTGTGACGTCATAAATATTGGTGTGTGAAGTCATAGAATGGAGGTGTGAAGTCATAGAATGGAGATGTGAAGTCATAGAATGGAGGTGTGTGAAGTCACAGAAGGCAGGTGTGTGAAGTCACAGAATAGAGTTGGGTGAAGTCACAATGGAGGTGTGTGAATTCACAGAATGGACGTGTATGAAGTCAAACAAAGGAACTGTGTGAAGTCATAGAATGGAGGTGTGTGAAATCACAAAATGGAGGTGTGTGTAGTCACAGAGTGGAGGTGTGTAAAGTCACAGAGTGGAGGTGTGTGAAGTATCAGAATGGAGGAGTGTGAAGTCATAGAACGGAGGTGTTTGAAGTCATAGAACGTTGGTTTTTGAAGTCACAGAATGGAGGTGTGTGAAGTCATAGAATGGAGGTGTGCGAAGTCATAGAATGGAGGTGTGTGAAGTCACAGAATGGAGGTGTGTGAACTCATAGAATGGAGGAGTGTAAAGTCATAGAATGGAGGTGCGTGAAGTCACAGATGGAGGTGTGTGAAGTCACAGAATGGAGGTGTGTGAACCCAGAATGGAGGTGTGTGCATTCACAGAAGGGAGGTTTGTGAAGTCATAGAATGGATATATCTGAAGTAAGAATGAAGGTGTGTGAAGTCATAGAACGGAGGTATGTGAAGTCAAAATGTAGGTGTGTGAAGTCAAACAATGCAGGTGTGTGAAGTCACAGAATGGAGGTGTGTGAAGTCACAGAATGGAAGTGTGTGAAGTCAAAATGGAGGTGTGTGAAGTCAGAGAATGGAGGTGTGTGAAGTCAAAGAATGGACGTGTGTGAAGTCAAAATTGTGGTGAGTGAAATCACAAATGCAGGTGTGTGAAGTCACAGAATGGAGGTGTGTGAAGTCACAATGGAGGTGTGTTAAGTCAAAGAATGGATGTGTGTGAAGTCATAGAATGGAGGTGTATGAAATCATGGAATGGAGGTTTGTGAAGTCAAATATTGGAAGCGTGTGAAGTTACAGAATTGAGGTGTGTGAAGTCATTGAATGTAGGTGTGTGAAATCAGAGAATGGAGGTGTGTGAAGTCAGAATGCAGGTGTGTGAAGTCATAGAATGGAGGTGTGCGAAGTCATAGAATGGAGGTGTGTGAAGTCATAGATTGGAAGCATGTGAAGTCATAGAATGGAGGTGTGTGAAGTCATAGATTGAAGGTGTGGGGAGGTCATAGAATGGAGGTGTGTGAAGTCATAGAATGGAGGTCTGTGAAGTCATAGATTGGAAGCGTGTGAAGTCAAAGAAAGGAGGAGTGTGAAGTCACAGAATGGAGTTGTGTAAAGTCACAATGGAGGTGTGTGAAGTCATAGAATGGATTGTGTGTGAAATCACAGAATGGAGGTGTGTGAAGTCACAGAATGGAGGTGTGTAAAGTCACAGAGTGGAGGTGTGTGAAGTCACAGAATGGAGGTTTGTGAAGTCATAGAGTGGAGGTGTGTGAAGTCACAGAATACAGGTGTGTGAAGTCAGAATAGAGGTGGGTGAGGTCATAGAATGGAGGTGTGTGAAGTCAGAATGGAGCTTTGTGAAGTCATAGAATGGATTTGTGTGAAGTCAGAATGGAGGTGTGTGAACTCATAGAATGGAGGTGTATGAAGTCACAATGGAGGTGTGTGAAGTCACAGAATGGATGTGTGTGAACTCAGAAAGGAGGTGTGTGAAGTCATAGAATGGAGGTCTGTGAAGTCATAGAATGGAGGTGTGTGAAATCATAGAATGGAGGTGTGTGAAGTCACAGAATTGAGGTGTGTGAAGTCAGAATGGAGGTGTGTGAAGTCAGAATGGAGGTGTGTGAAGTCAGATAATGGAGGTGTGTGAAGTCACAATAAAGGTGTTTGAACTCATAGAATGGAGGTGTGTGAAGTAACAATGTAGGTTTCTGAAGTCATAGAATGGAGGTGTGTGAAGTCATAGAATGGAATTGTGTGAATTCACAGAATGGAGGTGTGTGATGTCATAGAATGGAGGTGTGTGCAGTCACAGAAAGAAGGTGTGTGAAGGCATAGAAAGGAGGTGTGTGAAATCATAGAATGGTGTGTGAATTCACAGAATGGAGGTGTGTGAAGTCACAGTATGGAGGTGTGTGAATTCAGATTTGAGGTGTGTGAAATCACAGAATGGAGGTGTGTTAAGTCATAGAATGGAAGTGTGTGAAGTCATAGAATGGAGGTGTGTGAAGTCCCAGAATGGAGGTGTGGGAAGTCATAAATGGAGTTGTGTGAAGTCACAGAATGGAGATGTGTGAATTCATAGAATCGAGTTGTGTGAAGTCATAGAATGGAGGTGTGTGAAGTCACAGAATGGAGGTGTGCGAACTCATAAAATGGAGATGAGTGAAGTCATGGAATGGAGGTGTGTGAAGTCCAATAATGGAGGTGTGTGAAGTCAAACAATGGTGGTGTGTGAAGTCACAGAACGGAGGTGTGTGAAGTCAAAGAATGGAAGTGTGTGAGGTCAAAATTGAGGTGTGTGAAGTCACAGAAGGAGGTGTGTGAAGTCATCGAAAGGAGGTGTGTGAAGTCATGGAATGGAGGTGTGTGAAGTCACAGAATGGCGGTGTGTGAAGTCATAGAATGGAAGTGTGTGAAGTCATAGAATGAAGGTGTGTGACGCCAGAATTGAGGTGTGTGAAGTCACAGAATTGAGGTGTGTGAACTCAGAATGAAGGTGTGTGAAGTCACAGAATGGAGGTTTGTGAAGTCATAGAATGGAGGTGTGTGAAGTCATAGAATGGATGTTTCTGAAGTAGAATGGAGGTGTGTGAAGTCATAGAATGGAGGTGTGTGAAGTCAAAATGGAGGTGTGCGAACTCATAACATGGAGATGAGTGAAGTCATGGAAAGGAGGTGTGTGAAGTCCAAATATGGAGGTGTGTGAAGTCAAACATTGGTGGTGTGTGAAGTCACAGAATGGAGGTGTGTAGTCAAAGAATGGAAGTGTGTGAAGTCAAAATGGAGGTGTGTGAAGTCACAGAATGGAGGTGTGTGAAGTCACAGAATGGGTGTGTTTGAAGTCACAGAATGGAGGTGTGTGAAGTCATAGAATGGAGGGGTGTGAAGTCATAGAATGGAGGTGTGTGAAGTCATAGAATGGACGTTTGTGAACTCATAGAATGGAGGTCTGTAAAGTCATAGAATGGATGTTTCTGAAGTAAGAATGTAGGGGTGTGAAGTCATAGAATGGAGGTGTGTGCAATCAAAATGGTGGTATGTAAACTCATAGAATGGATGTGAGTGAACTGATAGAGTGGAGGTGTGTGAAGTCATGGAATGGAGGTGTGTGAAATCAAAGAATGGAGGTGTGTGAAGTCAAACAATGGAGGTATGCGAAGTCACAGAATGGAGGTGTGTGAAGTCACAGAATGGAGGTTTGTGAAGTCACAGAATGGAGGTTTGTGAAGTCAAAATGGTGGTGTGTAAAGCCACAAATTGAGGTGTGTGAAGTCACAGAATGTAGGTGTGTGAACTCAAAATGGAGGTGCGTGAAGTGAAAGAATGGAGGTGTGCGAAGTCAAAGAATGGAGGTGTGTGAAGTCATAGAATGGAGGTGTGTGAAGTCATAGAATGGAGGTGTGCGAAGTCATACAATGAAGGTGTGTGAATTCACAGAATGAAGGTGTGTTAAGTCAGAGAACGGAGGTGTGTGAACTCAGAATTGAGGTGTGTTAAGTCCCAGAATGGAGGTGTGGGAAGTCATAGAATGGAGTTGTGTGAAGTCACAGAATGGAGATGTGTGAATTCATAGAATCGAGGTGTGTGAAGTCACAGAATGGAGGTGTGTGAACTCACAATGGAGGTGTGTGAAGTCATCGAAAGGAGGTGTGTGAAGTCATGGAATGGAGGTGTGTGAAGTCACAGAATGGCGGTGTGTGAAGTCAGAATGGAGTTGTGTGAAGTCATAGAATGTAGGTGTGTGAAGTCAGAATGGAGGTGTGTGAAGTCATAGAATGGAGGTGTGTGAAGTCAGAATGGAGGTGTGTGAACTCATAGAATGGAGGTGTGAAGTCACAATGGAGGTGTGTGAAGTCATAGAATGGAGGTGAGTGAAGTCACAGTATGGAGGTGTGTGACATCATAGAATGGAGCTGTGTGAAGTCAGATTTGAGGAGTGTGAAGTCACAGAATGGAGGTGTGTGAACTCAGAATGCAGGTGTGTGAAGTCACAGAATGGAGTTGTGAAGTCATAGAATGGAGGTGTGTGAAGTCATAGAATGGAGGTGTGTGAAGTCATAACGGAGGTGTGTGAAGTCAGAGAATTGAGGTGTGTGAAGTCACAGATGGAGGTGTGGGAAGTCATAGAATGGAGGTGTGTGAAGTCAGAGAATTGAGGTGTGTGAAGTCACAGATGGAGGTGTGGGAAGTCATAGAATGGAGGTGTGTGAAGTCATAGAATGGAGGTGTATGAAGTCATAGAATTGATGTTTGTGAAGTAAGAATGAAGGTGTGTGAAGTCACAGAATGGAGGTGTGTGAAGTCACAGAATGGAGGTGTTTGAAGTCACAGAATGGAGGTGTGTGAAGTCACAGAATGGAGGTGTGTGAAGTCACAGAATGGAGGTGTGTGAACTCACAATGGAGGTGTGTGAAGTCAAACAATAAAGGTGTGTGAAGTCAAACAATAAAGGTTCCTGAAGTCACAGAATGGAGGTCTGTGAAGTCATAGAAGGGAGGTGTGTTTAGTCACAGAATGGAGGTGTGTGAAGTCAGAGAATGGAGGTGTGTGAACTCAGAATGGAGGTGTGTGAAGTCACAGAACGGAGATTTGTGAAGTCATAGAATGGAAGTACGTGAAGTCATAGAATGGATGTTTCTGAAGTAAGAATGAAGGTGCGTGAAGTCATAGAATGGAGGTGTGTGAAGTCAAAATGGAGGTGTGTGAATTCATAGAATGCAGGTGTGTGAACTCATAGAATGGAGGTGTGTGAAGTCATGGAATGGAGGTGTGTGAAGTCAAAGAATGGAGGTGTGTGAAGTCAAACAATAAAGGTGTGTGAAGTCACAGAATGGAGGTGTGTGATATCACAGAATGGAGGTGTGTGAAGTCAAAAAGGTGGTGTGTAGAGTCACAAATGGAGGTGTGTGATGTCATAGAATGGAGGTGTGTGAAGTCAAAGAATGGAGGTGTGTGAAGTCAAAATGGAGGTGTGTGAACTCATAAAATGGAGATGTGTGAAGTCATAGAATGGAGGTGCGTGAAGTCCAAAAATGGAGGTGTGTGAAGTCAAACAATGGTGGTGTGTGAAGTCAGAGAATGGAGGTGTGTGAAGTCAAAGAATGGAAGTGTGTGAAGTCAAGATGGAGGTGTGTGAAGTCACAGAATGGAGGTGTGTGAAGTCACAGAATGGAGGTGTATGAAGTAATAGAATGTAGGTGTGTGAAGTCACAGAATGGAGGTGTGTGAAGTCACAGAATGGAGGTGTGTGAAGTCAAAGAATGGAGGTGTGGGAAATCACAGAATGGAGGTTTGTGAAGTGGAAAAGGTGGTGTGTAAACTCACAAATGGAGGTGTGTGAACTCATAGAATGGATGTGTGTGAAGGCAGAGAATAAAGGTGTGTGAAGGCATCGAATGGAGGTGTGTGAAGTCATGGAATGGAGGTGTGTGAAGTCACAGAATGGAGGTGTGTGAAGTCAGAATGGAGTTATGTGAAGTCATAGAATGTAGGTGTGTGAAATCAGAATGGAGGTGTGTGAAGTCATAGAATGGAGGTGTGTGAAGTCAGAATGGAGGTGTTTGAACTCATAGAATGGAGGTGTGTGAAGTCATAATGGAGGTGTGTGAAGTCATAGAATGGAGGTGTGTGAAGTCACAGAATGGAGGTGTGTGAAGTCATAGAATGGAGCTGTGTGAAGTCAGATTGGAGGTGTGTGAAGTCACAGAATGGATGTGTGTGAACTCAGAATGGAGGTATGTGAAGTCACAGAATTGAGGTGTGTGAAGTCATAGAATGGAGTTGTGTAAAGTCATAGAATGGAGGTGTGTGAGGTCATAATGTACGTGTGTGAAGTCACAGAATTAAGATGTGTGAAGTCACAGAATGGAGGTGTGTGAAGTCATAGAATGGAGGTGTGTGAAGTCATAGAATGGAGGTGTGTGAAGTCATAGATTGGATGTTTGTGAAGTAAGAATGAAGGTGTGTTAAGTCCTAGAATGGAGATGTGTGAAGGCACAGAATGGAGGTGTGTGAAGTCATAGAATGGAGCTGTGTCAAGTCAGAATGGAGGTGTGTGAAGTCATAGAATGAAGGTGTGTGAACTCACAGTGGAGATGTATGAAGTCAAAGAATGGAGGTGTGTGAAGTCATAGAATGGAGGTTTGTGAAGTCATAGAATGGAGGTTTGTGAAGTCATAGAATGGAGTTGTGTGAAGTCACAGAATTGATGTTTGTGAAGTCAGAATGGAGGTGTGTGAAGTCGGAATGGAGGTTTGTGAAGTCATAGAATGGAGGTGTGTGAAGTGGTAGAATGGATGTGTGTGAAGTCACAGAATTGATGTTTCTGAAGTCAGAATGGAGGTGTGTGAACTCACAATGGAGGTGTGTGAAGTCAAAGAATGGAGGTGTGTGAAGTCACAGAATTGATGTTTGTGAAGTCAGAATGGAGGTGTGTGAAGTCAGAATGGAGGTGTGTGAAGTCATAGAATGGAGGTGTGTGAAGTCACAATGCAGGTGTGTGAACTCATAGACTGGAAGTGTGTGAAGTCACAGAATGGAGGTGTGTGAGGTCATAGAATGGAGGTGTGTGAAGTCATAGAATGGAGGTGTGTGAAGGCATAGAATGGAGGTTTGTGAAGTCATAGAATGGAGGTGGGTGAATTCATACAATGGTTGTTCCTGAAGTAAGAATGTAGGTGTGTGAAGTCATAGAATGGAGGTGTGTGATGTCAAAATGGTGGTGTGTGAACTCATAGAATGGAGTTCTGAGAACTCATAGAATGGAGGTGTGTGAAGTCATGGAATAAAGGTGTGTGAAGTCACAGAATGGAGGTGTGTGAAATCACAGAATGGAGGTGTGTGAAGTCATGGAATGGAGGTGTGTGAAGTCACAGAATTCAGGTGTGTGAAATCAGAATGTAGTTGTGTGAAGTCATAGAATGGAGGTGTGTGAAGTCACAAGGGAGGTGTGTGAAATCATAGAATGGAGGTGTGTGAAGTCATCGAATGGAGGTGTGTGAAGTCATGGAATGGAGGTGTGTGAAGTCATGGAATGGAGGTGTGTGAAGTCACAGAATGGAGGTGTGTGAAGTCAGAATGGAGTTGTGTGAAGTCATAGAATGGAGGTGTGTGAAGTCACAAGGCAGGTTTGTGAAATCATAGAATGGAGGTGTGTGAAGTCACAGTATGGAGGTGTGTGAAGTCATAGAATGGAGCTGTGTGAAGTCAGATTGGAGGTGTGTGAAGTCACAGAATTGAGGTGTTTGAACTCAGAATGGAGATGTGTGAAGTCACAGAATGGAGGTTTGTAAAGTCATAGAATGGAGGTGGGTGAAATCATAGAATGTAGGTGTGTGAAGTCAAAATGGAGGTGTGCGAACTCATAAAATGGAGATGCGTGAAGTCATGGAATGGAGGTGAGTGAAGTCCAAAAAAGGGAGGTGTGTGAAGTCAAACAATGTTGGTGTGTGAAGTCACAGAATGGAGGTGTGTGAAGTCAAAGAATGGAAGTGTGTGAAGTCAAAATTGAGGTGTGTGAAGTCAGAGAATGGAGGTGTGTGAACTCAGAACGGAGGTGTGTGAAGTCACAGAACGGAGATTTGTGAAGTCATAGAATGGAAGTACGTGAAGTCATAGAATGGATGTTTCTGAAGTAAGAATGAAGGTGCGTGAAGTCATAGAATGGAGGTGTGTGAAGTCATGGAATGGAGGTGTGTAAAGTCAAAGAATGGAGGTGTGTGAAGTCAAACAATAAAGGTGTGTGAAGTCACAGAATGGAGGTGTGTGAAATCACAGAATGGAGGTGTGTGAAGTCAAAAAGGTGGTGTGTAGAGTCACAAATGGAGGTGTGTGAACTCATAGAATGGAGGTGTGTGAAGTCAAAGAATGGAGGTGTGTGAAGTCAAAATGCTGGTGTGTCAACTCATAAAATGGACATGTGTGAAGTCATAGAATGGAGGTGCGTGAAGTCCAAGAATGGAGGTGTGTGAAGTCAAACAATGGTGGTGTGTGAAGTCAGAGAATGGAGGTGTGTGAAGTCAAAGAATGGAAGTGTGTGAAGTCAAGTTGGAGGTGTGTGAAGTCACAGAATGGAGGTGTGTGAAGTCACAGAATGGAGGTGTATGAAGTCATAGAATGTAAGTGTGTGAAGTCACAGAATGGAGGTGTGTGAAGTCACAGAATGGAGGTTTGTGAAGTCAAAAAGGTGGTGTGTAGACTCACAAATGGAGGTGTGTGAACTCATAGAATGGAGGTGTGTGAAGTCAAAGAATAAACGTGTGTGAAGGCATCGAATGGAGGTGTGTGAAGTCATGGAATGGAGGTGTGTGAAGTCACAGAGTGGAGGTGTGTGAAGTCAGAATGGAGTTGTGTGAAGTCATAGAATGGAGGTGTGTGAAGTCAGAATGGAGGTGTGTGAAGTCATAGAATGGAGGTGTGTGAAGTCAGAATGGAGGTGTGTGAACTCATAGAATGGAGGTGTGTGAAGTCATAATGGAGGTGTGTGAAGTCATAGAATGGAGGTGTGTGAAGTCACAGAATGGAGGTTTGTGAAGTCATAGAATGGAGCTGTGTGAAGTCAGATTGGAGGTGTGTGAAGTCACAGAGTGGAGGTGTGTGAAGTCAGAATGGAGTTGTGTGAAGTCATAGAATGGAGGTGTGTGAAGTCAGAATGGAGGTGTGTGAAGTCATAGAATGGAGGTGTGTGAAGTCAGAATGGAGGTGTGTGAACTCATAGAATGGAGGTGTGTGAAGTCATAATGGAGGTGTGTGAAGTCATAGAATGGAGGTGTGTGAAGTCACAGAATGGAGGTTTGTGAAGTCATAGAATGGAGCTGTGTGAAGTCAGATTGGAGGTGTGTGAATTCATAGAATGGATGTGTGTGAACTCAGAATGGAGGTGTGTGAAGTCACAGAATTGAGGTGTGTGAAGTCATAGAATGGAGTTGTGTAAAGTCATAGAATGGAGGTGTGTGAGGTCATAATGTAGGTGTGTGAAGTCACAGAATTGAGATGTGTGAAGTCACAGAATGGAGGTGTGTGAAGTCATAGAATGGAGGTGTGTGAAGCCATAGAATGGAGGTGTGTGAAGTCATCGAACGGAGGTGTGTGAAGTCATGGAATGGAGGTGTGTGAAGTCATGGAATAGAGGTGTGTGAAGTCACAGAATTGAGGTGTGTGAAGTCATAGAATGGAGTTCTGTAAAGTCATAGAATGGAGGTGTGTGAGGTCATAATGTAGGTGTGTGAAGTAACAGAATTGAGATGTGTGAAGTCACAGAATGGAGGTGTGTGAAGTCATAGAATGGAGGTGTGTGAAGCCATAGAATGGAGGTGTTTGAAGTCATAGAATGGATGTTTGTGAAGTAAGAATGAAGGTGTGTTAAGTCCTAGAATGGAGATGTGTGAAGGCACAGAATGGAGGTGTGTGAAGTCATAGAATGGAGCTGTGTGAAGTCAGAATGGAGGTGTGTGAATTCATAGAATGAAGGTGTGTGAACTCACAATGGAGATGTGTGAAGTCAAAAAATGGAGGTGTGTGAAGTCAAAGAATGGAAGTGTGTGAAGTCATAGAATGGAGGTGTGTGAAGTCATAGAATGGAGGTGTGTGAAGTCATAGAATGGAGTTGTGTGAAGTCACAGAATTGATGTTTGTGAAGTCAGAATGGAGGTGTGTGACCTCACAATGGAGGTTTGTGAAGTCATAGAATGGAGGTGTGTGAAGTCGTAGATTGGATGTGTGTGAAGTCAAAGAATTGATGTTTGTGAAGTCAGAATGGAGGTGTGTGAACTCACAATGGAGGTGTGGGAAGTCAAAGAAAGGAGGTGTGTGAAGTCACAATGCAGGTGTGTGAACTCATAGACTGGAGGTGTGTGAAGTCACAGAATGGAGGTGTGTGAAGTCATAGAATGGAGGTGTGTGAAGTCATAGAATGGAGGTTTGTGAAGTCATAGAATGGAGGTGGGTGAATTCATACAATGGATGTTACTGAAGTAAGAATGTAGGTGTGTGAAGTCATAGAATGGAGGTGTGTGAAGTCAAAATGCAGGTGTGTGAACTCATAGAATGGATGTGTGTGAACTGATAGAGTAGAGGTGTGTGAAGTCATGGAATGGAGGTGTGTGAAGTCAAAGAATGGAGGTGTGTGAAGTCAAACAATGGAGGTGTGCGAAGTCACAAAATGGAGGTGTGTGAAGTCACAGAATGGAAGTGTGTGAAGTTAAAATGGAGGTGTGTGAAGTCACAGAATGGAGGTGTGTGAAGTCACAGAATGGAGGTGTGTGAAGTCAAAATGGTGGTGTGTAACGTCACAAATGGAGGTGTGTGAAGTCACAGAATGTATGTGTGTGAACTCAAAATGGAGGTGTGTGAAGTCAAAGAATGGAGGTGTGCGAAGTCAAAGAATATAGGTGTGTGACGTCATAGAAAGGAGGTGTGTGAAGACATAGAATGGAGGTGTGTGAAATCATAGAAGGAAGGTGTGTGAAGTCACGGAATGAAGGTGTGTTAAGTCACAGAACGGAGGTGTGTGAACTAAGAATGGAGGTGTGTGAAGTCCCAGAATGCAGGTGTGGGAAGTCATAGAATGGAGTTGTGTGAAGTCACAGAATGGAGATGTGTGAATTCATAGAATGGAGGTGTGTGAAGTCATAGAATGGAGGTGTGTGAAGTCACAGAACGGAGATTTGTGAAGTCATAGAATGGAAGTACGTGAAGTCATAGAATGGATGTTTCTGAAGTAAGAATGAAGGTGCGTGAAGTCATAGAATGGAGGTGTGTGAAGTCATGGAATGGAGGTGTGTAAAGTCAAAGAATGGAGGTGTGTGAAGTCAAACAATAAAGGTGTGTGAAGTCACAGAATGGAGGTGTGTGAAATCACAGAATGGAGGTGTGTGAAGTCAAAAAGGTGGTGTGTAGAGTCACAAATGGAGGTGTGTGAACTCATAGAATGGAGGTGTGTGAAGTCAAAGAATGGAGGTGTGTGAAGTCAAAATGCTGGTGTGTCAACTCATAAAATGGACATGTGTGAAGTCATAGAATGGAGGTGCGTGAAGTCCAAGAATGGAGGTGTGTGAAGTCAAACAATGGTGGTGTGTGAAGTCAGAGAATGGAGGTGTGTGAAGTCAAAGAATGGAAGTGTGTGAAGTCAAGTTGGAGGTGTGTGAAGTCACAGAATGGAGGTGTGTGAAGTCACAGAATGGAGGTGTATGAAGTCATAGAATGTAAGTGTGTGAAGTCACAGAATGGAGGTGTGTGAAGTCACAGAATGGAGGTGTTTGAAGTCAAAGAATGGAGGTGTGGGAAATCACAGAATGGAGGTTTGTGAAGTCAAAAAGGTGGTGTGTAGACTCACAAATGGAGGTGTGTGAACTCATAGAATGGAGGTGTGTGAAGTCAAAGAATAAAGGTGTGTGAAGGCATCGAATGGAGGTGTGTGAAGTCATGGAATGGAGGTGTGTGAAGTCACAGAGTGGAGGTGTGTGAAGTCAGAATGGAGTTGTGTGAAGTCATAGAATGGAGGTGTGTGAAGTCAGAATGGAGGTGTGTGAAGTCATAGAATGGAGGTGTGTGAAGTCAGAATGGAGGTGTGTGAACTCATAGAATGGAGGTGTGTGAAGTCATAATGGAGGTGTGTGAAGTCATAGAATGGAGGTGTGTGAAGTCACAGAATGGAGGTTTGTGAAGTCATAGAATGGAGCTGTGTGAAGTCAGATTGGAGGTGTGTGAATTCATAGAATGGATGTGTGTGAACTCAGAATGGAGGTGTGTGAAGTCACAGAATTGAGGTGTGTGAAGTCATAGAATGGAGTTGTGTAAAGTCATAGAATGGAGGTGTGTGAGGTCATAATGTAGGTGTGTGAAGTCACAGAATTGAGATGTGTGAAGTCACAGAATGGAGGTGTGTGAAGTCATAGAATGGAGGTGTGTGAAGCCATAGAATGGAGGTGTGTGAAGTCATCGAACGGAGGTGTGTGAAGTCATGGAATGGAGGTGTGTGACGTCATGGAATAGAGGTGTGTGAAGTCACAGAATTGAGGTGTGTGAAGTCATAGAATGGAGTTCTGTAAAGTCATAGAATGGAGGTGTGTGAGGTCATAATGTAGGTGTGTGAAGTCACAGAATTGAGATGTGTGAAGTCACAGAATGGAGGTGTGTGAAGTCATAGAATGGAGGTGTGTGAAGCCATAGAATGGAGGTGTTTGAAGTCATAGAATGGATGTTTGTGAAGTAAGAATGAAGGTGTGTTAAGTCCTAGAATGGAGATGTGTGAAGGCACAGAATGGAGGTGTGTGAAGTCATAGAATGGAGCTGTGTGAAGTCAGAATGGAGGTGTGTGAATTCATAGAATGAAGGTGTGTGAACTCACAATGGAGATGTGTGAAGTCAAAAAATGGAGGTGTGTGAAGTCAAAGAATGGAAGTGTGTGAAGTCATAGAATGGAGGTGTGTGAAGTCATAGAATGGAGGTGTGTGAAGTCATAGAATGGAGTTGTGTGAAGTCACAGAATTGATGTTTGTGAAGTCAGAATGGAGGTGTGTGACCTCACAATGGAGGTTTGTGAAGTCATAGAATGGAGGTGTGTGAAGTCGTAGATTGGATGTGTGTGAAGTCAAAGAATTGATGTTTGTGAAGTCAGAATGGAGGTGTGTGAACTCACAATGGAGGTGTGGGAAGTCAAAGAAAGGAGGTGTGTGAAGTCACAGAAATGATGTTTGTGAAGTCAGAATGGAGGTGTGTGAAGTCAGAATGGAGGTGTGTGAAGTCATAGAATGGAGGTGTGTGAAGTCACAATGCAGGTGTGTGAACTCATAGACTGGAGGTGTGTGAAGTCACAGAATGGAGGTGTGTGAAGTCATAGAATGGAGGTGTGTGAAGTCATAGAATGGAGGTTTGTGAAGTCATAGAATGGAGGTGGGTGAATTCATACAATGGATGTTACTGAAGTAAGAATGTAGGTGTGTGAAGTCATAGAATGGAGGTGTGTGAAGTCAAAATGCAGGTGTGTGAACTCATAGAATGGATGTGTGTGAACTGATAGAGTAGAGGTGTGTGAAGTCATGGAATGGAGGTGTGTGAAGTCAAAGAATGGAGGTGTGTGAAGTCAAACAATGGAGGTGTGCGAAGTCACAAAATGGAGGTGTGTGAAGTCACAGAATGGAAGTGTGTGAAGTTAAAATGGAGGTGTGTGAAGTCACAGAATGGAGGTGTGTGAAGTCACAGAATGGAGGTGTGTGAAGTCAAAATGGTGGTGTGTAACGTCACAAATGGAGGTGTGTGAAGTCACAGAATGTATGTGTGTGAACTCAAAATGGAGGTGTGTGAAGTCAAAGAATGGAGGTGTGCGAAGTCAAAGAATATAGGTGTGTGACGTCATAGAAAGGAGGTGTGTGAAGACATAGAATGGAGGTGTGTGAAATCATAGAAGGAAGGTGTGTGAAGTCACGGAATGAAGGTGTGTTAAGTCACAGAACGGAGGTGTGTGAACTAAGAATGGAGGTGTGTGAAGTCCCAGAATGCAGGTGTGGGAAGTCATAGAATGGAGTTGTGTGAAGTCACAGAATGGAGATGTGTGAATTCATAGAATGGAGGTGTGTGAAGTCATAGAATGGAGGTGTGTGAAGTCACAGAATGGAGGTGTGTGAAGTCAAAGAATGGAGGTGTGTGAAGTCACAGAATGGGGGTGTGTGAACTCACAATGGAGGTGTGTGAAGTCAAAGAATGGAGGTGAGTGAAGTCATAGAATGGAAGTATGTGAAGTCATAGAATGGAGGTGTGTGAAGCCAGAATTGAGGTGTGTGAAGTCACAGAATTGAGGTTTGTGAACTCACAATGGAGGTGTGTGAAGTCACAGAATGGAGGTTTGTGAAATCATAGAATGGAGGTGTGTGAAGTCATAGAACGGATGTTTCTAAAGTAGAATGAAGGTGTGTGAAGTCATGGAATGGAGGTGTGTGAAGTCCAAAAATAGAGGTGTGTGAAGTCAAACAATGTTAATGTGTGTGAAGTCACAGAATGGAGGAGTGTGAATTCAAAGAATGGAAGTGTGTGAAGTCAAAATGGAGGTGTGTGAAGTAACAGAATGGAGGTGTGTGAAGTCACAGAATGTAGGTGTGTGAAGTCATAGAATGGAGGTGTGTGAAGTCACAGAATGGAGGTGTGTGAAGTCACAGAATGGAGGTGTGTGAAGTCAAAATGGAGGTGTGTGAACTCATAGAATGGAGGTTTTTGAACTCATAGAATGGAGGTGTATGAAGTCATGCAATGGAGGTGTGTGAAGTCAAAGAATGGAGGTGTGTGAAGTCAAACAATAAAGGTGTGTGAAGTCATAGAATGGAGGTGTGTGAAATCACAGAATGGAGGTGTGTGAAGTCAAAAATGTGGTGTGTAGAGTCATAGAATGGAGGTGTGTGAAGTCAGAACGGAGGTGTGTGAAGTCACAGAATGGAGGTGCGTTAAGTCACAGAATGGAGGTTTGTGAACTCAGAATGGAGGTGTGTGAAGTAATAGAATGGAGGTGTGTAAAGTCATAGAATGGAGGTGTGTGAGGTCATAATGTAGGTGTGTGAAGTCACAGAATTGAGATGTGTGAAGTCACAGAATGGAGGTGTGTGAAGTCATAGAATGGAGGTGTGTGAAGCCATAGAATGGAGGTGTGTGAAGTCATCGAACGGAGGTGTGTGAAGTCATGGAATGGAGGTGTGTGAAGTCATGGAATAGAGGTGTGTGAAGTCACAGAATTGAGGTGTGTGAAGTCATAGAATGGAGTTCTGTAAAGTCATAGAATGGAGGTGTGTGAACTCACAATGGAGGTGTGGGAAGTCAAAGAAAGGAGGTGTGTGAAGTCACAGAAATGATGTTTGTGAAGTCAGAATGGAGGTGTGTGAAGTCAAACAATGTTGGTGTGTGAAGTCACAGAATGGAGGTGTGTGAAGTCAAAGAATGGAAGTGTGTGAAGTCAAAATTGAGGTGTGTGAAGTCAGAGAATGGAGGTGTGTGAACTCAGAACGGAGGTGTGTGAAGTCACAGAACGGAGATTTGTGAAGTCATAGAATGGAAGTACGTGAAGTCATAGAATGGATGTTTCTGAAGTAAGAATGAAGGTGCGTGAAGTCATAGAATGGAGGTGTGTGAAGTCATGGAATGGAGGTGTGTAAAGTCAAAGAATGGAGGTGTGTGAAGTCAAACAATAAAGGTGTGTGAAGTCACAGAATGGAGGTGTGTGAAATCACAGAATGGAGGTGTGTGAAGTCAAAAAGGTGGTGTGTAGAGTCACAAATGGAGGTGTGTGAACTCATAGAATGGAGGTGTGTGAAGTCAAAGAATGGAGGTGTGTGAAGTCAAAATGCTGGTGTGTCAACTCATAAAATGGACATGTGTGAAGTCATAGAATGGAGGTGCGTGAAGTCCAAGAATGGAGGTGTGTGAAGTCAAACAATGGTGGTGTGTGAAGTCAGAGAATGGAGGTGTGTGAAGTCAAAGAATGGAAGTGTGTGAAGTCAAGTTGGAGGTGTGTGAAGTCACAGAATGGAGGTGTGTGAAGTCACAGAATGGAGGTGTATGAAGTCATAGAATGTAAGTGTGTGAAGTCACAGAATGGAGGTGTGTGAAGTCACAGAATGGAGGTTTGTGAAGTCAAAAAGGTGGTGTGTAGACTCACAAATGGAGGTGTGTGAACTCATAGAATGGAGGTGTGTGAAGTCAAAGAATAAAGGTGTGTGAAGGCATCGAATGGAGGTGTGTGAAGTCATGGAATGGAGGTGTGTGAAGTCACAGAGTGGAGGTGTGTGAAGTCAGAATGGAGTTGTGTGAAGTCATAGAATGGAGGTGTGTGAAGTCAGAATGGAGGTGTGTGAAGTCATAGAATGGAGGTGTGTGAAGTCAGAATGGAGGTGTGTGAACTCATAGAATGGAGGTGTGTGAAGTCATAATGGAGGTGTGTGAAGTCATAGAATGGAGGTGTGTGAAGTCACAGAATGGAGGTTTGTGAAGTCATAGAATGGAGCTGTGTGAAGTCAGATTGGAGGTGTGTGAAGTCACAGAGTGGAGGTGTGTGAAGTCAGAATGGAGTTGTGTGAAGTCATAGAATGGAGGTGTGTGAAGTCAGAATGGAGGTGTGTGAAGTCATAGAATGGAGGTGTGTGAAGTCAGAATGGAGGTGTGTGAACTCATAGAATGGAGGTGTGTGAAGTCATAATGGAGGTGTGTGAAGTCATAGAATGGAGGTGTGTGAAGTCACAGAATGGAGGTTTGTGAAGTCATAGAATGGAGCTGTGTGAAGTCAGATTGGAGGTGTGTGAATTCATAGAATGGATGTGTGTGAACTCAGAATGGAGGTGTGTGAAGTCACAGAATTGAGGTGTGTGAAGTCATAGAATGGAGTTGTGTAAAGTCATAGAATGGAGGTGTGTGAGGTCATAATGTAGGTGTGTGAAGTCACAGAATTGAGATGTGTGAAGTCACAGAATGGAGGTGTGTGAAGTCATAGAATGGAGGTGTGTGAAGCCATAGAATGGAGGTGTGTGAAGTCATCGAACGGAGGTGTGTGAAGTCATGGAATGGAGGTGTGTGAAGTCATGGAATAGAGGTGTGTGAAGTCACAGAATTGAGGTGTGTGAAGTCATAGAATGGAGTTCTGTAAAGTCATAGAATGGAGGTGTGTGAGGTCATAATGTAGGTGTGTGAAGTAACAGAATTGAGATGTGTGAAGTCACAGAATGGAGGTGTGTGAAGTCATAGAATGGAGGTGTGTGAAGCCATAGAATGGAGGTGTTTGAAGTCATAGAATGGATGTTTGTGAAGTAAGAATGAAGGTGTGTTAAGTCCTAGAATGGAGATGTGTGAAGGCACAGAATGGAGGTGTGTGAAGTCATAGAATGGAGCTGTGTGAAGTCAGAATGGAGGTGTGTGAATTCATAGAATGAAGGTGTGTGAACTCACAATGGAGATGTGTGAAGTCAAAAAATGGAGGTGTGTGAAGTCAAAGAATGGAAGTGTGTGAAGTCATAGAATGGAGGTGTGTGAAGTCATAGAATGGAGGTGTGTGAAGTCATAGAATGGAGTTGTGTGAAGTCACAGAATTGATGTTTGTGAAGTCAGAATGGAGGTGTGTGACCTCACAATGGAGGTTTGTGAAGTCATAGAATGGAGGTGTGTGAAGTCGTAGATTGGATGTGTGTGAAGTCAAAGAATTGATGTTTGTGAAGTCAGAATGGAGGTGTGTGAACTCACAATGGAGGTGTGGGAAGTCAAAGAAAGGAGGTGTGTGAAGTCACAGAAATGATGTTTGTGAAGTCAGAATGGAGGTGTGTGAAGTCAGAATGGAGGTGTGTGAAGTCATAGAATGGAGGTGTGTGAAGTCACAATGCAGGTGTGTGAACTCATAGACTGGAGGTGTGTGAAGTCACAGAATGGAGGTGTGTGAAGTCATAGAATGGAGGTGTGTGAAGTCATAGAATGGAGGTTTGTGAAGTCATAGAATGGAGGTGGGTGAATTCATACAATGGATGTTACTGAAGTAAGAATGTAGGTGTGTGAAGTCATAGAATGGAGGTGTGTGAAGTCAAAATGCAGGTGTGTGAACTCATAGAATGGATGTGTGTGAACTGATAGAGTAGAGGTGTGTGAAGTCATGGAATGGAGGTGTGTGAAGTCAAAGAATGGAGGTGTGTGAAGTCAAACAATGGAGGTGTGCGAAGTCACAAAATGGAGGTGTGTGAAGTCACAGAATGGAAGTGTGTGAAGTTAAAATGGAGGTGTGTGAAGTCACAGAATGGAGGTGTGTGAAGTCACAGAATGGAGGTGTGTGAAGTCAAAATGGTGGTGTGTAACGTCACAAATGGAGGTGTGTGAAGTCACAGAATGTATGTGTGTGAACTCAAAATGGAGGTGTGTGAAGTCAAAGAATGGAGGTGTGCGAAGTCAAAGAATATAGGTGTGTGACGTCATAGAAAGGAGGTGTGTGAAGACATAGAATGGAGGTGTGTGAAATCATAGAAGGAAGGTGTGTGAAGTCACGGAATGAAGGTGTGTTAAGTCACAGAACGGAGGTGTGTGAACTAAGAATGGAGGTGTGTGAAGTCCCAGAATGCAGGTGTGGGAAGTCATAGAATGGAGTTGTGTGAAGTCACAGAATGGAGATGTGTGAATTCATAGAATGGAGGTGTGTGAAGTCATAGAATGGAGGTGTGTGAAGTCACAGAACGGAGATTTGTGAAGTCATAGAATGGAAGTACGTGAAGTCATAGAATGGATGTTTCTGAAGTAAGAATGAAGGTGCGTGAAGTCATAGAATGGAGGTGTGTGAAGTCATGGAATGGAGGTGTGTAAAGTCAAAGAATGGAGGTGTGTGAAGTCAAACAATAAAGGTGTGTGAAGTCACAGAATGGAGGTGTGTGAAATCACAGAATGGAGGTGTGTGAAGTCAAAAAGGTGGTGTGTAGAGTCACAAATGGAGGTGTGTGAACTCATAGAATGGAGGTGTGTGAAGTCAAAGAATGGAGGTGTGTGAAGTCAAAATGCTGGTGTGTCAACTCATAAAATGGACATGTGTGAAGTCATAGAATGGAGGTGCGTGAAGTCCAAGAATGGAGGTGTGTGAAGTCAAACAATGGTGGTGTGTGAAGTCAGAGAATGGAGGTGTGTGAAGTCAAAGAATGGAAGTGTGTGAAGTCAAGTTGGAGGTGTGTGAAGTCACAGAATGGAGGTGTGTGAAGTCACAGAATGGAGGTGTATGAAGTCATAGAATGTAAGTGTGTGAAGTCACAGAATGGAGGTGTGTGAAGTCACAGAATGGAGGTGTTTGAAGTCAAAGAATGGAGGTGTGGGAAATCACAGAATGGAGGTTTGTGAAGTCAAAAAGGTGGTGTGTAGACTCACAAATGGAGGTGTGTGAACTCATAGAATGGAGGTGTGTGAAGTCAAAGAATAAAGGTGTGTGAAGGCATCGAATGGAGGTGTGTGAAGTCATGGAATGGAGGTGTGTGAAGTCACAGAGTGGAGGTGTGTGAAGTCAGAATGGAGTTGTGTGAAGTCATAGAATGGAGGTGTGTGAAGTCAGAATGGAGGTGTGTGAAGTCATAGAATGGAGGTGTGTGAAGTCAGAATGGAGGTGTGTGAACTCATAGAATGGAGGTGTGTGAAGTCATAATGGAGGTGTGTGAAGTCATAGAATGGAGGTGTGTGAAGTCACAGAATGGAGGTTTGTGAAGTCATAGAATGGAGCTGTGTGAAGTCAGATTGGAGGTGTGTGAATTCATAGAATGGATGTGTGTGAACTCAGAATGGAGGTGTGTGAAGTCACAGAATTGAGGTGTGTGAAGTCATAGAATGGAGTTGTGTAAAGTCATAGAATGGAGGTGTGTGAGGTCATAATGTAGGTGTGTGAAGTCACAGAATTGAGATGTGTGAAGTCACAGAATGGAGGTGTGTGAAGTCATAGAATGGAGGTGTGTGAAGCCATAGAATGGAGGTGTGTGAAGTCATCGAACGGAGGTGTGTGAAGTCATGGAATGGAGGTGTGTGACGTCATGGAATAGAGGTGTGTGAAGTCACAGAATTGAGGTGTGTGAAGTCATAGAATGGAGTTCTGTAAAGTCATAGAATGGAGGTGTGTGAGGTCATAATGTAGGTGTGTGAAGTCACAGAATTGAGATGTGTGAAGTCACAGAATGGAGGTGTGTGAAGTCATAGAATGGAGGTGTGTGAAGCCATAGAATGGAGGTGTTTGAAGTCATAGAATGGATGTTTGTGAAGTAAGAATGAAGGTGTGTTAAGTCCTAGAATGGAGATGTGTGAAGGCACAGAATGGAGGTGTGTGAAGTCATAGAATGGAGCTGTGTGAAGTCAGAATGGAGGTGTGTGAATTCATAGAATGAAGGTGTGTGAACTCACAATGGAGATGTGTGAAGTCAAAAAATGGAGGTGTGTGAAGTCAAAGAATGGAAGTGTGTGAAGTCATAGAATGGAGGTGTGTGAAGTCATAGAATGGAGGTGTGTGAAGTCATAGAATGGAGTTGTGTGAAGTCACAGAATTGATGTTTGTGAAGTCAGAATGGAGGTGTGTGACCTCACAATGGAGGTTTGTGAAGTCATAGAATGGAGGTGTGTGAAGTCGTAGATTGGATGTGTGTGAAGTCAAAGAATTGATGTTTGTGAAGTCAGAATGGAGGTGTGTGAACTCACAATGGAGGTGTGGGAAGTCAAAGAAAGGAGGTGTGTGAAGTCACAGAAATGATGTTTGTGAAGTCAGAATGGAGGTGTGTGAAGTCAGAATGGAGGTGTGTGAAGTCATAGAATGGAGGTGTGTGAAGTCACAATGCAGGTGTGTGAACTCATAGACTGGAGGTGTGTGAAGTCACAGAATGGAGGTGTGTGAAGTCATAGAATGGAGGTGTGTGAAGTCATAGAATGGAGGTTTGTGAAGTCATAGAATGGAGGTGGGTGAATTCATACAATGGATGTTACTGAAGTAAGAATGTAGGTGTGTGAAGTCATAGAATGGAGGTGTGTGAAGTCAAAATGCAGGTGTGTGAACTCATAGAATGGATGTGTGTGAACTGATAGAGTAGAGGTGTGTGAAGTCATGGAATGGAGGTGTGTGAAGTCAAAGAATGGAGGTGTGTGAAGTCAAACAATGGAGGTGTGCGAAGTCACAAAATGGAGGTGTGTGAAGTCACAGAATGGAAGTGTGTGAAGTTAAAATGGAGGTGTGTGAAGTCACAGAATGGAGGTGTGTGAAGTCACAGAATGGAGGTGTGTGAAGTCAAAATGGTGGTGTGTAACGTCACAAATGGAGGTGTGTGAAGTCACAGAATGTATGTGTGTGAACTCAAAATGGAGGTGTGTGAAGTCAAAGAATGGAGGTGTGCGAAGTCAAAGAATATAGGTGTGTGACGTCATAGAAAGGAGGTGTGTGAAGACATAGAATGGAGGTGTGTGAAATCATAGAAGGAAGGTGTGTGAAGTCACGGAATGAAGGTGTGTTAAGTCACAGAACGGAGGTGTGTGAACTAAGAATGGAGGTGTGTGAAGTCCCAGAATGCAGGTGTGGGAAGTCATAGAATGGAGTTGTGTGAAGTCACAGAATGGAGATGTGTGAATTCATAGAATGGAGGTGTGTGAAGTCATAGAATGGAGGTGTGTGAAGTCACAGAATGGAGGTGTGTGAAGTCAAAGAATGGAGGTGTGTGAAGTCACAGAATGGGGGTGTGTGAACTCACAATGGAGGTGTGTGAAGTCAAAGAATGGAGGTGAGTGAAGTCATAGAATGGAAGTATGTGAAGTCATAGAATGGAGGTGTGTGAAGCCAGAATTGAGGTGTGTGAAGTCACAGAATTGAGGTTTGTGAACTCACAATGGAGGTGTGTGAAGTCACAGAATGGAGGTTTGTGAAATCATAGAATGGAGGTGTGTGAAGTCATAGAACGGATGTTTCTAAAGTAGAATGAAGGTGTGTGAAGTCATGGAATGGAGGTGTGTGAAGTCCAAAAATAGAGGTGTGTGAAGTCAAAATGGAGGTGTGTGAAGTAACAGAATGGAGGTGTGTGAAGTCACAGAATGTAGGTGTGTGAAGTCATAGAATGGAGGTGTGTGAAGTCACAGAATGGAGGTGTGTGAAGTCACAGAATGGAGGTGTGTGAAGTCAAAATGGAGGTGTGTGAACTCATAGAATGGAGGTTTTTGAACTCATAGAATGGAGGTGTATGAAGTCATGCAATGGAGGTGTGTGAAGTCAAAGAATGGAGGTGTGTGAAGTCAAACAATAAAGGTGTGTGAAGTCATAGAATGGAGGTGTGTGAAATCACAGAATGGAGGTGTGTGAAGTCAAAAATGTGGTGTGTAGAGTCATAGAATGGAGGTGTGTGAAGTCAGAACGGAGGTGTGTGAAGTCACAGAATGGAGGTGCGTTAAGTCACAGAATGGAGGTTTGTGAACTCAGAATGGAGGTGTGTGAAGTAATAGAATGGAGGTGTGTAAAGTCATAGAATGGAGGTGTGTGAGGTCATAATGTAGGTGTGTGAAGTCACAGAATTGAGATGTGTGAAGTCACAGAATGGAGGTGTGTGAAGTCATAGAATGGAGGTGTGTGAAGCCATAGAATGGAGGTGTGTGAAGTCATCGAACGGAGGTGTGTGAAGTCATGGAATGGAGGTGTGTGAAGTCATGGAATAGAGGTGTGTGAAGTCACAGAATTGAGGTGTGTGAAGTCATAGAATGGAGTTCTGTAAAGTCATAGAATGGAGGTGTGTGAGGTCATAATGTAGGTGTGTGAAGTCACAGAATTGAGATGTGTGAAGTCACAGAATGGAGGTGTGTGAAGTCATAGAATGGAGGTGTGTGAAGCCATAGAATGGAGGTGTTTGAAGTCATAGAATGGATGTTTGTGAAGTAAGAATGAAGGTGTGTTAAGTCCTAGAATGGAGATGTGTGAAGGCACAGAATGGAGGTGTGTGAAGTCATAGAATGGAGCTGTGTGAAGTCAGAATGGAGGTGTGTGAATTCATAGAATGAAGGTGTGTGAATTCATAGAATGAAGGTGTGTGAAGTCAAAGAATGGAGGTGTGTGAAGTCAAAGAATGGAAGTGTGTGAAGTCAAAGAATGGAAGTGTGTGAAGTCATAGAATGGAGGTGTGTGAAGTCATAGAATGGAGTTGTGTGAAGTCACAGAATTGATGTTTGTGAAGTCAGAATGGAGTTGTGTGACCTCACAATGGAGGTTTGTGAAGTCATAGAATGGAGGTGTGTGAAGTCGTAGATTGGATGTGTGTGAAGTCAAAGAATTGATGTTTGTGAAGTCAGAATGGAGGTGTGTGAACTCACAATGGAGGTGTGGGAAGTCAAAGAAAGGAGGTGTGTGAAGTCACAGAAATGATGTTTGTGAAGTCAGAATGGAGGTGTGTGAAGTCAGAATGGAGGTGTGTGAAGTCATAGAATGGAGGTGTGTGAAGTCACAATGCAGGTGTGTGAACTCATAGACTGGAGGTGTGTGAAGTCACAGAATGGAGGTGTGTGAAGTCATAGAATGGAGGTGTGTGAAGTCATAGAATGGAGGTTTGTGAAGTCATAGAATGGAGGTGGGTGAATTCATACAATGGATGTTACTGAAGTAAGAATGTAGGTGTGTGAAGTCATAGAATGGAGGTGTGTGAAGTCAAAATGCAGGTGTGTGAACTCATAGAATGGATGTGTGTGAACTGATAGAGTAGAGGTGTGTGAAGTCATGGAATGGAGGTGTGTGAAGTCAAAGAATGGAGGTGTGTGAAGTCAAACAATGGAGGTGTGCGAAGTCACAAAATGGAGGTGTGTGAAGTCACAGAATGGAAGTGTGTGAAGTTAAAATGGAGGTGTGTGAAGTCACAGAATGGAGGTGTGTGAAGTCACAGAATGGAGGTGTGTGAAGTCAAAATGGTGGTGTGTAACGTCACAAATGGAGGTGTGTGAAGTCACAGAATGTATGTGTGTGAACTCAAAATGGAGGTGTGTGAAGTCAAAGAATGGAGGTGTGCGAAGTCAAAGAATATAGGTGTGTGACGTCATAGAAAGGAGGTGTGTGAAGACATAGAATGGAGGTGTGTGAAATCATAGAAGGAAGGTGTGTGAAGTCACGGAATGAAGGTGTGTTAAGTCACAGAACGGAGGTGTGTGAACTAAGAATGGAGGTGTGTGAAGTCCCAGAATGCAGGTGTGGGAAGTCATAGAATGGAGTTGTGTGAAGTCACAGAATGGAGATGTGTGAATTCATAGAATGGAGGTGTGTGAAGTCATAGAATGGAGGTGTGTGAAGTCACAGAATGGAGGTGTGTGAAGTCAAAGAATGGAGGTGTGTGAAGTCACAGAATGGGGGTGTGTGAACTCACAATGGAGGTGTGTGAAGTCAAAGAATGGAGGTGAGTGAAGTCATAGAATGGAAGTATGTGAAGTCATAGAATGGAGGTGTGTGAAGCCAGAATTGAGGTGTGTGAAGTCACAGAATTGAGGTTTGTGAACTCACAATGGAGGTGTGTGAAGTCACAGAATGGAGGTTTGTGAAATCATAGAATGGAGGTGTGTGAAGTCATAGAACGGATGTTTCTAAAGTAGAATGAAGGTGTGTGAAGTCATGGAATGGAGGTGTGTGAAGTCCAAAAATAGAGGTGTGTGAAGTCAAACAATGTTAATGTGTGTGAAGTCACAGAATGGAGGAGTGTGAATTCAAAGAATGGAAGTGTGTGAAGTCAAAATGGAGGTGTGTGAAGTAACAGAATGGAGGTGTGTGAAGTCACAGAATGTAGGTGTGTGAAGGCATAGAATGGAGGTGTGTGAAGTCACAGAATGGAGGTGTGTGAAGTCACAGAATGGAGGTGTGTGAAGTCAAAATGGAGGTGTGTGAACTCATAGAATGGAGGTTTTTGAACTCATAGAATGGAGGTGTATGAAGTCATGCAATGGAGGTGTGTGAAGTCAAAGAATGGAGGTGTGTGAAGTCAAACAATAAAGGTGTGTGAAGTCATAGAATGGAGGTTTGTGAAATCACAGAATGGAGGTGTGTGAAGTCAAAAATGTGGTGTGTAGAGTCATAGAATGGAGGTGTGTGAAGTCAGAACGGAGGTGTGTGAAGTCACAGAATGGAGGTGCGTTAAGTCACAGAATGGAGGTTTGTGAACTCAGAATGGAGGTGTGTGAAGTAATAGAATGGAGGTGTGTAAAGTCATAGAATGGAGGTGTGTGAGGTCATAATGTAGGTGTGTGAAGTCACAGAATTGAGATGTGTGAAGTCACAGAATGGAGGTTTGTGAAGTCATAGAATGGAGGTGTGTGAAGTCATAGAATGGAGGTGTGTGAAGTCATAGAATGGATGTTTGTGAAGTAAGAATGAAGGTGTGTTAAGTCCTAGAATGGAGATGTGTGAAGGCACAGAATGGAGGTGTGTGAAGTCATAGAATGGAGCTGGGTGAATTCAGAATGGAAGTGTGTGAAGTCATAGAATGAAGGTGTGTTAACTCACAATGGAAATGTGTGAAGTCAAAGAATGGAGGTGTGTGAAGTCAAAGAATGGAAGTTTGTGAAGTCATAGAATGGAGGTGTGTGAAGTCATAGAATGGAGGTGTGTGAAGTCATAGAATGGAGTTCTGTGAAGTCACAGAACTGAAGTTTGTGAAGTCAGAATGGAGGTGTGTGAAGTCAGAATGGAGGTTTGTGAAGTCATAGAATGGAGGTGTGTGAAGTCGTAGAATGGATGTGTGTGAAGTCACAGAATTGATGTTTGTAAAGTCAGAATGGAGGTGTGTGAACTCACAATGGAGTTGTGTGAAGTCAAAGAATGGAGGTGTGTGAAGTCACAGAATTGATGTTTGTGAAGTCAGAATGGAGGTGTGTGAAGTCAGAATGGAGGTGTGTGAAGTCATAGAATGGAGGTGTGTGAAGTCACAATGCAGGTGTGTGAACTCATAGAATGGAGGTGTGTGAAGTCACAGAATGGAGGTGTGGGAAGTCTTAGAATGGAGGTGTGTGAAGTCAGAGAATGGATGTGTGTGAACTGATAGTGTAGAGGTGTGTGAAGTCATGGAATGGAGGTGTGTGAAGTCAAAGAATGGAGGTGTGTGAAGTCAAACAATGATGGTGTGCGAAGTCACAGAATGGAGGTGTGTGAAGTCACAGAATGGAAGTGTGTGAAGTCAAAAGGGAGGTGTGTGAAGTCACAGAATGGAGGTGTGTGAAGTCACAGAATGGAGGTGTGTGAAGTCAAAATGGTGGTGTGTAACGTCACAAATGGAGGTGTGTGAAGACACAGAATGTATGTGTGTGAACTCAAAATGGAGGTGTGTGGAGTCAAAGAATGGAGGTGTGCGAAGTCAAAGAATATAGGTGTGTGAAGTCATAGAATGGAGGTGTGTGAAGTCATAGAATGGAGGTGTGTGAAATCATAGAAGGAAGGTGTGTGAAGTCACGGAATGAAGGTGTGTTAATTCACAGAACGGAGGTGTGTGAACTCAGAATGGAGGTGTGTGAAGTCCCAGAATGGAGGTGTGGGAAGTCATAGAATGGAGTTGTGTGAAGTCACAGAATGGAGATGTGTGAATTCATAGAATGGAGGTGTGTGAAGTCATAGAATGGAGGTGTGTGAAGTCACAGAATGGAGGTGTGTGAAGTCAAAGAATGGAGGTGTGTGAAGTCACAGAATGGAGGTGTGTGAAATCACAATGGAGGTGTGTGAAGTCAAAGAATGGAGGTGTGTGAAGTCATAGAATGGAAGTGTGTGAAGTCATAGAATGGAGTTGTGTGAAGCCAGAATTGAGGTGTGTGAATTCACAGAATTGAGGTTTGTGAACTCAGAAAGAAGGTGTGTGAAGTCACAGAATGGAGGTTTGTGAAATCATAGAATGGATGTTTGAAGTCCTAGAACGGATGTTTCTGATGTAGAATGAAGGCGTGTGACGTCATAGAATGGAGGAGTGTGAAGTCAAAATGGAGGAGTGCGAACTCATAAAATGGAGATGTGTGAAGTCATGGAATGGAGGTGTGTGAAGTCCAAAAATAGAGGTGTGTGAAGTCAAACAATGTTAATGTGTGTGAAGTCACAGAATGGAGGTGTGTGAATTCAAAGAATGGAAGTGTGTGAAGTCAAAATGGAGTTGTGTGAAGTAACAGAATGGAGGTGTGTGAAGTCACAGAATGTAGGTGTGTGAAGTCATAGAATGGAGGTGTGTGAAGTCACAGAATGGAGGTGTGTGAAGTCACGGAATGGAGGTGTGTGAAGTCAAAATGGAGGTGTGTGAACTCATAGAATGGAGGTTTTTGAACTCATAGAATGGAGGTGTGTGAAGTCAAACAATGGAGGTGTGCGAAGTCACAAAATGGAGGTGTGTGAAGTCACAGAATGGAAGTGTGTGAAGTTAAAATGGAGGTGTGTGAAGTCACAGAATGGAGGTGTGTGAAGTCACAGAATGGAGGTGTGTGAAGTCAAAATGGTGGTGTGTAACGTCACAAATGGAGGTGTGTGAAGTCACAGAATGTATGTGTGTGAACTCAAAATGGAGGTGTGTGAAGTCAAAGAATGGAGGTGTGCGAAGTCAAAGAATATAGGTGTGTGACGTCATAGAAAGGAGGTGTGTGAAGACATAGAATGGAGGTGTGTGAAATCATAGAAGGAAGGTGTGTGAAGTCACGGAATGAAGGTGTGTTAAGTCACAGAACGGAGGTGTGTGAACTAAGAATGGAGGTGTGTGAAGTCCCAGAATGCAGGTGTGGGAAGTCATAGAATGGAGTTGTGTGAAGTCACAGAATGGAGATGTGTGAATTCATAGAATGGAGGTGTGTGAAGTCATAGAATGGAGGTGTGTGAAGTCACAGAATGGAGGTGTGTGAAGTCAAAGAATGGAGGTGTGTGAAGTCACAGAATGGGGGTGTGTGAACTCACAATGGAGGTGTGTGAAGTCAAAGAATGGAGGTGAGTGAAGTCATAGAATGGAAGTATGTGAAGTCATAGAATGGAGGTGTGTGAAGCCAGAATTGAGGTGTGTGAAGTCACAGAATTGAGGTTTGTGAACTCACAATGGAGGTGTGTGAAGTCACAGAATGGAGGTTTGTGAAATCACAGAATGGAGGTGTGTGAAGTCAAAAATGTGGTGTGTAGAGTCATAGAATGGAGGTGTGTGAAGTCAGAACGGAGGTGTGTGAAGTCACAGAATGGAGGTGCGTTAAGTCACAGAATGGAGGTTTGTGAACTCAGAATGGAGGTGTGTGAAGTAATAGAATGGAGGTGTGTAAAGTCATAGAATGGAGGTGTGTGAGGTCATAATGTAGGTGTGTGAAGTCACAGAATTGAGATGTGTGAAGTCACAGAATGGAGGTTTGTGAAGTCATAGAATGGAGGTGTGTGAAGTCATAGAATGGAGGTGTGTGAAGTCATAGAATGGATGTTTGTGAAGTAAGAATGAAGGTGTGTTAAGTCCTAGAATGGAGATGTGTGAAGGCACAGAATGGAGGTGTGTGAAGTCATAGAATGGAGCTGGGTGAATTCAGAATGGAAGTGTGTGAAGTCATAGAATGAAGGTGTGTTAACTCACAATGGAAATGTGTGAAGTCAAAGAATGGAGGTGTGTGAAGTCAAAGAATGGAAGTTTGTGAAGTCATAGAATGGAGGTGTGTGAAGTCATAGAATGGAGGTGTGTGAAGTCATAGAATGGAGTTCTGTGAAGTCACAGAACTGAAGTTTGTGAAGTCAGAATGGAGGTGTGTGAAGTCAGAATGGAGGTTTGTGAAGTCATAGAATGGAGGTGTGTGAAGTCGTAGAATGGATGTGTGTGAAGTCACAGAATTGATGTTTGTAAAGTCAGAATGGAGGTGTGTGAACTCACAATGGAGTTGTGTGAAGTCAAAGAATGGAGGTGTGTGAAGTCACAGAATTGATGTTTGTGAAGTCAGAATGGAGGTGTGTGAAGTCAGAATGGAGGTGTGTGAAGTCATAGAATGGAGGTGTGTGAAGTCACAATGCAGGTGTGTGAACTCATAGAATGGAGGTGTGTGAAGTCACAGAATGGAGGTGTGGGAAGTCTTAGAATGGAGGTGTGTGAAGTCAGAGAATGGATGTGTGTGAACTGATAGTGTAGAGGTGTGTGAAGTCATGGAATGGAGGTGTGTGAAGTCAAAGAATGGAGGTGTGTGAAGTCAAACAATGATGGTGTGCGAAGTCACAGAATGGAGGTGTGTGAAGTCACAGAATGGAAGTGTGTGAAGTCAAAAGGGAGGTGTGTGAAGTCACAGAATGGAGGTGTGTGAAGTCACAGAATGGAGGTGTGTGAAGTCAAAATGGTGGTGTGTAACGTCACAAATGGAGGTGTGTGAAGACACAGAATGTATGTGTGTGAACTCAAAATGGAGGTGTGTGAAGTCAAAGAATGGAGGTGTGCGAAGTCAAAGAATATAGGTGTGTGAAGTCATAGAATGGAGGTGTGTGAAGTCATAGAATGGAGGTGTGTGAAATCATAGAAGGAAGGTGTGTGAAGTCACGGAATGAAGGTGTGTTAATTCACAGAACGGAGGTGTGTGAACTCAGAATGGAGGTGTGTGAAGTCCCAGAATGGAGGTGTGGGAAGTCATAGAATGGAGTTGTGTGAAGTCACAGAATGGAGATGTGTGAATTCATAGAATGGAGGTGTGTGAAGTCATAGAATGGAGGTGTGTGAAGTCACAGAATGGAGGTGTGTGAAGTCAAAGAATGGAGGTGTGTGAAGTCACAGAATGGAGGTGTGTGAAATCACAATGGAGGTGTGTGAAGTCAAAGAATGGAGGTGTGTGAAGTCATAGAATGGAAGTGTGTGAAGTCATAGAATGGAGTTGTGTGAAGCCAGAATTGAGGTGTGTGAATTCACAGAATTGAGGTTTGTGAACTCAGAAAGAAGGTGTGTGAAGTCACAGAATGGAGGTTTGTGAAATCATAGAATGGATGTTTGAAGTCCTAGAACGGATGTTTCTGATGTAGAATGAAGGCGTGTGACGTCATAGAATGGAGGAGTGTGAAGTCAAAATGGAGGAGTGCGAACTCATAAAATGGAGATGTGTGAAGTCATGGAATGGAGGTGTGTGAAGTCCAAAAATAGAGGTGTGTGAAGTCAAACAATGTTAATGTGTGTGAAGTCACAGAATGGAGGTGTGTGAATTCAAAGAATGGAAGTGTGTGAAGTCAAAATGGAGTTGTGTGAAGTAACAGAATGGAGGTGTGTGAAGTCACAGAATGTAGGTGTGTGAAGTCATAGAATGGAGGTGTGTGAAGTCACAGAATGGAGGTGTGTGAAGTCATAGAATGGAGTTCTGTGAAGTCACAGAACTGAAGTTTGTGAAGTCAGAATGGAGGTGTGTGAAGTCAGAATGGAGGTTTGTGAAGTCATAGAATGGAGGTGTGTGAAGTCGTAGAATGGATGTGTGTGAAGTCACAGAATTGATGTTTGTAAAGTCAGAATGGAGGTGTGTGAACTCACAATGGAGTTGTGTGAAGTCAAAGAATGGAGGTGTGTGAAGTCACAGAATTGATGTTTGTGAAGTCAGAATGGAGGTGTGTGAAGTCAGAATGGAGGTGTGTGAAGTCATAGAATGGAGGTGTGTGAAGTCACAATGCAGGTGTGTGAACTCATAGAATGGAGGTGTGTGAAGTCACAGAATGGAGGTGTGGGAAGTCTTAGAATGGAGGTGTGTGAAGTCAGAGAATGGATGTGTGTGAACTGATAGTGTAGAGGTGTGTGAAGTCATGGAATGGAGGTGTGTGAAGTCAAAGAATGGAGGTGTGTGAAGTCAAACAATGATGGTGTGCGAAGTCACAGAATGGAGGTGTGTGAAGTCACAGAATGGAAGTGTGTGAAGTCAAAAGGGAGGTGTGTGAAGTCACAGAATGGAGGTGTGTGAAGTCACAGAATGGAGGTGTGTGAAGTCAAAATGGTGGTGTGTAACGTCACAAATGGAGGTGTGTGAAGACACAGAATGTATGTGTGTGAACTCAAAATGGAGGTGTGTGAAGTCAAAGAATGGAGGTGTGCGAAGTCAAAGAATATAGGTGTGTGAAGTCATAGAATGGAGGTGTGTGAAGTCATAGAATGGAGGTGTGTGAAATCATAGAAGGAAGGTGTGTGAAGTCACGGAATGAAGGTGTGTTAATTCACAGAACGGAGGTGTGTGAACTCAGAATGGAGGTGTGTGAAGTCCCAGAATGGAGGTGTGGGAAGTCATAGAATGGAGTTGTGTGAAGTCACAGAATGGAGATGTGTGAATTCATAGAATGGAGGTGTGTGAAGTCATAGAATGGAGGTGTGTGAAGTCACAGAATGGAGGTGTGTGAAGTCAAAGAATGGAGGTGTGTGAAGTCACAGAATGGAGGTGTGTGAAATCACAATGGAGGTGTGTGAAGTCAAAGAATGGAGGTGTGTGAAGTCATAGAATGGAAGTGTGTGAAGTCATAGAATGGAGTTGTGTGAAGCCAGAATTGAGGTGTGTGAATTCACAGAATTGAGGTTTGTGAACTCAGAAAGAAGGTGTGTGAAGTCACAGAATGGAGGTTTGTGAAATCATAGAATGGATGTTTGAAGTCCTAGAACGGATGTTTCTGATGTAGAATGAAGGCGTGTGACGTCATAGAATGGAGGAGTGTGAAGTCAAAATGGAGGAGTGCGAACTCATAAAATGGAGATGTGTGAAGTCATGGAATGGAGGTGTGTGAAGTCCAAAAATAGAGGTGTGTGAAGTCAAACAATGTTAATGTGTGTGAAGTCACAGAATGGAGGTGTGTGAATTCAAAGAATGGAAGTGTGTGAAGTCAAAATGGAGTTGTGTGAAGTAACAGAATGGAGGTGTGTGAAGTCACAGAATGTAGGTGTGTGAAGTCATAGAATGGAGGTGTGTGAAGTCACAGAATGGAGGTGTGTGAAGTCACGGAATGGAGGTGTGTGAAGTCAAAATGGAGGTGTGTGAACTCATAGAATGGAGGTTTTTGAACTCATAGAATGGAGGTGTGTGAAGTCAAACAATGGAGGTGTGCGAAGTCACAAAATGGAGGTGTGTGAAGTCACAGAATGGAAGTGTGTGAAGTTAAAATGGAGGTGTGTGAAGTCACAGAATGGAGGTGTGTGAAGTCACAGAATGGAGGTGTGTGAAGTCAAAATGGTGGTGTGTAACGTCACAAATGGAGGTGTGTGAAGTCACAGAATGTATGTGTGTGAACTCAAAATGGAGGTGTGTGAAGTCAAAGAATGGAGGTGTGCGAAGTCAAAGAATATAGGTGTGTGACGTCATAGAAAGGAGGTGTGTGAAGACATAGAATGGAGGTGTGTGAAATCATAGAAGGAAGGTGTGTGAAGTCACGGAATGAAGGTGTGTTAAGTCACAGAACGGAGGTGTGTGAACTAAGAATGGAGGTGTGTGAAGTCCCAGAATGCAGGTGTGGGAAGTCATAGAATGGAGTTGTGTGAAGTCACAGAATGGAGATGTGTGAATTCATAGAATGGAGGTGTGTGAAGTCATAGAATGGAGGTGTGTGAAGTCACAGAATGGAGGTGTGTGAAGTCAAAGAATGGAGGTGTGTGAAGTCACAGAATGGGGGTGTGTGAACTCACAATGGAGGTGTGTGAAGTCAAAGAATGGAGGTGAGTGAAGTCATAGAATGGAAGTATGTGAAGTCATAGAATGGAGGTGTGTGAAGCCAGAATTGAGGTGTGTGAAGTCACAGAATTGAGGTTTGTGAACTCACAATGGAGGTGTGTGAAGTCACAGAATGGAGGTTTGTGAAATCACAGAATGGAGGTGTGTGAAGTCAAAAATGTGGTGTGTAGAGTCATAGAATGGAGGTGTGTGAAGTCAGAACGGAGGTGTGTGAAGTCACAGAATGGAGGTGCGTTAAGTCACAGAATGGAGGTTTGTGAACTCAGAATGGAGGTGTGTGAAGTAATAGAATGGAGGTGTGTAAAGTCATAGAATGGAGGTGTGTGAGGTCATAATGTAGGTGTGTGAAGTCACAGAATTGAGATGTGTGAAGTCACAGAATGGAGGTTTGTGAAGTCATAGAATGGAGGTGTGTGAAGTCATAGAATGGAGGTGTGTGAAGTCATAGAATGGATGTTTGTGAAGTAAGAATGAAGGTGTGTTAAGTCCTAGAATGGAGATGTGTGAAGGCACAGAATGGAGGTGTGTGAAGTCATAGAATGGAGCTGGGTGAATTCAGAATGGAAGTGTGTGAAGTCATAGAATGAAGGTGTGTTAACTCACAATGGAAATGTGTGAAGTCAAAGAATGGAGGTGTGTGAAGTCAAAGAATGGAAGTTTGTGAAGTCATAGAATGGAGGTGTGTGAAGTCATAGAATGGAGGTGTGTGAAGTCATAGAATGGAGTTCTGTGAAGTCACAGAACTGAAGTTTGTGAAGTCAGAATGGAGGTGTGTGAAGTCAGAATGGAGGTTTGTGAAGTCATAGAATGGAGGTGTGTGAAGTCGTAGAATGGATGTGTGTGAAGTCACAGAATTGATGTTTGTAAAGTCAGAATGGAGGTGTGTGAACTCACAATGGAGTTGTGTGAAGTCAAAGAATGGAGGTGTGTGAAGTCACAGAATTGATGTTTGTGAAGTCAGAATGGAGGTGTGTGAAGTCAGAATGGAGGTGTGTGAAGTCATAGAATGGAGGTGTGTGAAGTCACAATGCAGGTGTGTGAACTCATAGAATGGAGGTGTGTGAAGTCACAGAATGGAGGTGTGGGAAGTCTTAGAATGGAGGTGTGTGAAGTCAGAGAATGGATGTGTGTGAACTGATAGTGTAGAGGTGTGTGAAGTCATGGAATGGAGGTGTGTGAAGTCAAAGAATGGAGGTGTGTGAAGTCAAACAATGATGGTGTGCGAAGTCACAGAATGGAGGTGTGTGAAGTCACAGAATGGAAGTGTGTGAAGTCAAAAGGGAGGTGTGTGAAGTCACAGAATGGAGGTGTGTGAAGTCACAGAATGGAGGTGTGTGAAGTCAAAATGGTGGTGTGTAACGTCACAAATGGAGGTGTGTGAAGACACAGAATGTATGTGTGTGAACTCAAAATGGAGGTGTGTGAAGTCAAAGAATGGAGGTGTGCGAAGTCAAAGAATATAGGTGTGTGAAGTCATAGAATGGAGGTGTGTGAAGTCATAGAATGGAGGTGTGTGAAATCATAGAAGGAAGGTGTGTGAAGTCACGGAATGAAGGTGTGTTAATTCACAGAACGGAGGTGTGTGAACTCAGAATGGAGGTGTGTGAAGTCCCAGAATGGAGGTGTGGGAAGTCATAGAATGGAGTTGTGTGAAGTCACAGAATGGAGATGTGTGAATTCATAGAATGGAGGTGTGTGAAGTCATAGAATGGAGGTGTGTGAAGTCACAGAATGGAGGTGTGTGAAGTCAAAGAATGGAGGTGTGTGAAGTCACAGAATGGAGGTGTGTGAAATCACAATGGAGGTGTGTGAAGTCAAAGAATGGAGGTGTGTGAAGTCATAGAATGGAAGTGTGTGAAGTCATAGAATGGAGTTGTGTGAAGCCAGAATTGAGGTGTGTGAATTCACAGAATTGAGGTTTGTGAACTCAGAAAGAAGGTGTGTGAAGTCACAGAATGGAGGTTTGTGAAATCATAGAATGGATGTTTGAAGTCCTAGAACGGATGTTTCTGATGTAGAATGAAGGCGTGTGACGTCATAGAATGGAGGAGTGTGAAGTCAAAATGGAGGAGTGCGAACTCATAAATTGGAGATGTGTGAAGTCATGGAATGGAGGTGTGTGAAGTCCAAAAATAGAGGTGTGTGAAGTCAAACAATGTTAATGTGTGTGAAGTCACAGAATGGAGGTGTGTGAATTCAAAGAATGGAAGTGTGTGAAGTCAAAATGGAGTTGTGTGAAGTAACAGAATGGAGGTGTGTGAAGTCACAGAATGTAGGTGTGTGAAGTCATAGAATGGAGGTGTGTGAAGTCACAGAATGGAGGTGTGTGAAGTCACGGAATGGAGGTGTGTGAAGTCAAAATGGAGGTGTGTGAACTCATAGAATGGAGGTTTTTGAACTCATAGAATGGAGGTGTGTGAAGTCATGCAATGGAGGTGTGTGAAGTCAAAGAATGGAGGTGTGTGAAGTCAAAAAATAAAGGTGTGTGAAGTCACAGAATGGAGGTGTGTGAAATCACAGAATGGAGGTGTGTGAAGTCAAAAATGTGGTGTGTAGAGTCACAAATGGAGGGGAGGTGTGTGAAGTCACAGAATGGAGGTGTGGGAAGTCAGAATGGAGTTGTGTGAAGTCATAGAATGGAGGTGTATGAAGTCAAAATGGAGGTGTGTGAACTCATAGAATGGAGTTCTGAGAACTCATAGAATGGAGGTGTGTGAAGTCATGGAATAAAGGTGTGTGAAGTCAAAGAATGCATTGTGTGAAGTCAAACAATAAAGGTGTGTGAAGTCACAGAATGGAGGTGTGTAAATCACAGAATGGAGGTGTGTGAAGTCATGGAATGGAGGTGTGTGAAGTCACAGAATTGATGTTTGTGAAGTCAGAATGGAGGTGTGTGAAGTCAGAATGGAGGTGTGTGAAGTCATAGAATGGAGGTGTGTGAAGTCACAATGCACGTGTGTGACCTCATAGAATGGAGGTGTCTGAAGTCAGAATGGAGTTGTGTGAAGTCATAGAATGGAGGTGTGTGATGTCAGAATGGAGGTGTGTGAAGTCATAGAATGGAGGTGTGTGAAGTCAGAATGGAGATGTGTGAAATCATAGAATGGAGCTGTGTGAAGTCACAATGGAGGTATGTGAAGTCATAGAATGGAGGTGTGTGAAGTCACAGAATGGAGGTGTGTGAAGTCATAGAATGGAGCTGTGTGAAGTCAGATTGGAGGTGTGTGAAGTCACAGAATGGAGGTGTGTGAACTCAGAATGGAGGTGTGTGAAGTCACAGAATGAAGGTGTGTGAAGTCATAGAATGGAGGTGTGTGAAGCCATAGAATGGATGTGTGTGAATTCATAATGGAGGTGTGTGAAGTCACAGAATTGAGGTGTGTGAAGTCATAGAATGGAGGTTTGTGAAGTCATAGAATGGAGGTGTGTGAAGTCATAGAATGGAGGTGTGTGAAGTCATAGAATGGATGTTTGTGAAGTAAGAATGAAGGTGTGTTAAGTCATAAAATGGAGGTGTGTGAAGGCACAGAATGGAGGTGTGTGAAGTCATAGAATGGAGCTGTTTGAAGTCAGAATGGAGGTGTGTGAAGTCACAGAATGGAGGTGTGTGAACTCAGAAGGTGGTGTGTGAAGTCACAGAATGGAGGTGTGTTAAGTCACAGAACGGAGGTGTTTGAACTCAGAATGGAGGTGTGTGAAATCACAGAATGGAGGTGTGTGAAGTCATAGAATGGAGGTGTGTGAAATCATAGAATGGAGGTGTGGGAAGGCATAGAGTGGAGCTGTGTGAAGTCAGACTGGAGGTGTGCGAAGTCATTGAATGGAGCTGGGTGAAGTCAGAATGGAGGTGTGTGAAGTCACAGAATTGAGGTGTGTGAACTCAGAAAGCAGGTGTGTGAAGTCACAGAATCTAGGTGTGTGAAGTCATAGAATGGAGGTGTGTGAAGTCATAGAATGGAGGTGTGTGAAGTCATAATGGAGGTGTGTGAAGTCACAGAATTGAGGTGTGTGAAGTCACAGAATGGAGGTGTGTCAAGTCATAGAACGGAGGTGTGTGAAGTGAGAAAGGAGGTGTGTGAAGTCACAGAATGGAGGTGCGTTAAGTCACAGAATGGAGGTTTGTGAACTCAGAATGGAGGTGTGTGAAGTCATAGAATGGAGGTGTGTAAAGTCATAGAATGGACGTGTGTGAGGTCATAATGTAGGTGTGTGAAGTCACAGAATTGACATGTGTGAAGTCACAGAATGGAGGTTTGTGAAGTCATAGAATGGAGGTGTGTAAAGTCATAGAATGGAGGTGTGTGAAGTTATAGAATGGATGTTTGTGAAGTAAGAATGAAGGTGTGTTAAGTCCTACAATGGAGATGTGTGAAATCACAGAATGGAGGTGTGTGAAGTCATAGAATGGAGCTGTGTGAAGTCAGAATGGAGGTGTGTGAAGTCATAGAATGAAAGTGTGTGAACTCACAATGGAGATGTGTGAAGGCACAGAATGGAGGTGTGTGAAGTCATAGAATGGAGCTGTGTGAAGTCAGAATGGAGGTGTGTGAAGTCATAGAATGAAGGTGTGTGAACTCACAATGGAGATGTGTGAAGTCACAGAATGGAGGTGTGTAAAGTCATAGAATGGAGGTGTGTGAAGTCACAGAATGGAGGTGTGTGAAGTCATAGAATGAATGTTTGTGAAGTAAGAATGAAGGTGTGTTAAGTCATAAAATGGAGATGTGTGAAGGCACAGAATGGAGGTGTGTGAAGTCATAGAATGGAGCTGGGTGAAGTCAGAATGGAGGTGTGTGAAGTCATAGAATGGAGGTGTGTGAACTCACAATGGAGATGTGTGAAGTCAAAAAATGGAGGTGTGTGAGGACAAAGAATGGAAGTGTGTGAAGTCACAGAATGGAGGTGTGTGAAGTCATAGAATGGAGGTGTATGAAGTCATAGAATGGAGGTGTGTGAAGTCACAGAATTTATGTTTGTGAAGTCAGAATGGAGGTGTGTGAAGTCAGAATGGAGGTTTGTGAAGTCATAGAATGGACGTGTGTGAAGTCATAGAATGGAGGTGTGTGAAGTCATAGAATGGAGGTGTGTGAAGTCACAGAATTGATGTTTGTGAATTCAGAATGGAGGTATGTGAACTCACAATGGAGGTGTGTGAAGTCAAAGAATGGAGGTGTGTGAAGTCACAGAATTGATGTTTGTGAAGTCAGAATGGAGGTGTGTGAAGTCAGAATGGAGGTGTGTGAAGTCATAGAATGGAGGTGTGTGAAGTCACAATGCACGTGTGTGACCTCACAGAATGGAGGTGTGTGAAGTCAGAATGGAGTTGTGTGAAGTCATAGAATGGAGGTGTGTGAAGTCAGAATGGAGGTGTGTGAAGTCATAGAATGGAGGTGTGTGAAGTCAGAATGGAGGTGTGTGAAATCATAGAATGGAGCTGTGTGAAGTCACAATGGAGGTATGTGAAGTCATAGAATGGAGGTGTGTGAAGTCACAGAATGGAAGTGTGTGAAGTCATAGAATGGAGCTGTGTGAAGTCAGATTGGAGGTGTGTGAAGTCACAGAATGGAGGTGTGTGAACTCAGAATGGAGGTGTGTGAAGTCACAGAATGAAGGTGTGTGAAGTCATAGAATGGAGGTGTGTGAAGCCATAGAATGGATGTGTGTGAATTCATAATGGAGGTGTGTGAAGTCACAGAATTGAGGTGTGTGAAGTCATAGAATGGAGGTTTGTGAAGTCATAGAATGGAGGTGTGTGAAGTCATAGAATGGAGGTGTGTGAAGTCATAGAATGGATGTTTGTGAAATAAGAATGAAGGTGTGTTAAGTCATAGAATGGAGGTGTGTGAAGGCACAGAATGGAGGTGTGTGAAGTCATAGAATGGAGCTGTTTGAAGGCAGAATGGAGGTGTGTGAAGTCACAGAATGGAGGTGTGTGAACTCAGAATGGTGGTGTGTGAAGTCACAGAATGGAGGTGTGTTAAGTCACAGAACGGAGGTGTTTGAACTCAGAATGGAGGTGTGTGAAATCACAGAATGGAGGTGTGTGAAGTCATAGAATGGAGGTGTGTGAAATCATAGAATGGAGGTGTGGGAAGGCATAGAGTGGAGCTGTGTGAAGTCAGATTGGAGGTGTGCGAAGTCATTGAATGGAGCTGGGTGAAGTCAGAATGGAGGTGTGTGAAGTCACAGAATTGAGGTGTGTGAACTCAGAACGCAGGTGTGTGAAGTCACAGAATCTAGGTGTGTGAAGTCATAGAATGGAGGTGTGTGAAGTCATAGAATGGAGGTGTGTGAAGTCATAATGGAGGTGTGTGAAGTCACAGAATTGAGGTGTGTGAAGTCACAGAATGGAGGTGTGTCAAGTCATAGAATGGAGGTGTGTGAAGTCAGAACGGAGGTGTGTGAAGTCACAGAATGGAGGTGCGTTAAGTCACAGAATGGAGGTTTGTGAACTCAGAATGGAGGTGTGTGAAGTCATAGAATGGAGGTGTGTAAAGTCATAGAATGGACGTGTGTGAGGTCATAATGTAGGTGTGTGAAGTCACAGAATTGACATGTGTGAAGTCACAGAATGGAGGTTTGTGAAGTCATAGAATGGAGGTGTGTAAAGTCATAGAATGGAGGTGTGTGAACTTATAGAATGGATGTTTGTGAAGTAAGAATGAAGGTGTGTTAAGTCCTAGAATGGAGATGTGTGAAGGCACAGAATGGAAGTTTGTGAAGTCATAGAATGGAGGTGTGTGAAGTCGTAGAATGGATGTGTGTGAAGTCACAGAATTGATGTTTGTGAAGTCAGAATTGAGGTGTGTGAACTCACAATGGAGTTGTGTGAAGTCAAAGAATGGAGGTGTGTCAAGTCACAGAATTGATGTTTGTGAAGTCAAAATGGAGGTGTGTGAAGTCAGAATGGAGGTGTGTGAAGTCATAGAATGGAGGTTTGTGAAGTCACAATGCAGGTGTGTGAACTCATAGAATGGAGGTTTGTGAAGTCACAGAATGGAGGTGTGTGAACTCATAGAATGGAGGTGTGTGAAGTCATAGAATGGAGGTGTGTGAAGTCATAGAATGGAGGTGTGTGAAGTCATAGAATGGAGGTTTGTGAAGTCATAGAATGGAGGTGGGTGAATTCATAAAATGGATGTTCCTGAAGTAAGAATGTAGGTGTGTGAAGTCATAGAATGGAGGTGTATGAAGTCAAAATGGTGGTGTGTGAACTCCTAGAATGGATGTGTGTGAACTGATAGAGTAGAGGTGTGTGAAGTCATGGAATGGAGGTGTGTGAAGTCAAAGAATGGAGGTGTGCGAAGTCAAACAATGGAGGTGTGCGAAGGCACAGAATGGAGGTGTGTGAAGTCACAGAATGGAAGTGTGTGAAGTCAAAATGGAGGTGTGTGAAGTCACAGAATGGAGGTGTGTGAAGTCACAGAATGGAGGTGTGTGAAGTCAAAATGGTGGTGTGTAACGTCACAAATGGAGGTGTGTGAAGTCACAGAATGTATGTGTATGAACTCAAAATGGAGGTGTGTGAAGTCAAAGAATGGAGGTGTGCGAAGTCAAAGAATATAGGTGTGTGACGTCATAGAATGGAGGTGTGTGAAGTCATAGAATGGAGGTGTGTGAAATCATAGAAGGAAGGTGTGTGAAGCCACGGAATGAAGGTGTGTTAATTCACAGAACGGAGGTGTGTGAACTCAGAATGGAGGTGTGTGAAGTCCCAGAATGGAGGTGTGGGAAGTCATAGAATGGAGCTGTGTGAAGTCAGAATGGAGGTGTGTGAAGTCATAGAATGAAGGTGTGTGAACTCACAATGGAGATGTGTGAAGTCACAGAATGGAGGTGTGTAAAGTCATAGAATGGAGGTGTGTGAAGTCACAGAATGGAGGTGTGTGAAGTCCTAGAATGAATGTTTGTGAAGTAAGAATGAAGGTGTGTTAAGTCATAAAATGGAGATGTGTGAAGGCACAGAATGGAGGTGTGTGAAGTCATAGAATGGAGCTGGGTGAAGTCAGAATGGAGGTGTGTGAAGTCATAGAATGGAGGTGTGTGAACTCACAATGGAGATGTGTGAAGTCAAAAAATGGAGGTGTGTGAGGACAAAGAATGGAAGTGTGTGAAGTCACAGAATGGAGGTGTGTGAAGTCATAGAATGGAGGTGTATGAAGTCATAGAATGGAGGTGTGTGAAGTCACAGAATTGATGCTTGTGAAGTCAGAATGGAGGTGTGTGAAGTCAGAATGGAGGTTTGTGAAGTCATAGAATGGAGGTGTGTGAAGTCATAGAATGGAGGTGTGTGAAGTCATAGAATGGAGGTGTGTGAAGTCACAGAATTGATGTTTGTGAATTCAGAATGGAGGTGTGTGAACTCACAATGGAGGTGTGTGAAGTCAAAGAATGGAGGTGTGTGAAGTCACAGAATTGATGTTTGTGAAGTCAGAATGGAGGTGTGTGAAGTCAGAATGGAGGTGTGTGAAGTCATAGAATGGAGGTGTGTGAAGTCACAATGCACGTGTGTGACCTCATAGAATGGAGGTGTCTGAAGTCAGAATGGAGTTGTGTGAAGTCATAGAATGGAGGTGTGTGAAGTCAGAATGGAGGTGTGTGAAGTCATAGAATGGAGGTGTGTGAAGTCAGAATGGAGATGTGTGAAATCATAGAATGGAGCTGTGTGAAGTCACAATGGAGGTATGTGAAGTCATAGAATGGAGGTGTGTGAAGTCACAGAATGGAAGTGTGTGAAGTCATAGAATGGAGCTGTGTGAAGTCAGATTGGAGGTGTGTGAAGTCACAGAATGGAGGTGTGTGAACTCAGAATGGAGGTGTGTGAAGTCACAGAATGAAGGTGTGTGAAGTCATAGAATGGAGGTGTGTGAAGCCATAGAATGGATGTGTGTGAATTCATAATTGAGGTGTGTGAAGTCACAGAATTGAGGTGTGTGAAGTCATAGAATGGAGGTTTGTGAAGTCATAGAATGGAGGTGTGTGAAGTCATAGAATGGAGGTGTGTGAAGTCATAGAATGGATGTTTGTGAAGTAAGAATGAAGGTGTGTTAAGTCATAGAATGGAGGTGTGTGAAGGCACAGAATGGAGGTGTGTGAAGTCATAGAATGGAGCTGTTTGAAGTCAGAATGGAGGTGTGTGAAGTCACAGAATGGAGGTGTGTGAACTCAGAATGGTGGTGTGTGAAGTCACAGAATGGAGGTGTGTTAAGTCACAGAACGGAGGTGTTTGAACTCAGAATGGAGGTGTGTGAAATCACAGAATGGAGGTGTGTGAAGTCATAGAATGGAGGTGTGTGAAATCATAGAATGGAGGTGTGGGAAGGCATAGAGTGGAGCTGTGTGAAGTCAGATTGGAGGTGTGCGAAGTCATTGAATGGAGCTGGGTGAAGTCAGAATGGAGGTGTGTGAAGTCACAGAATTGAGGTGTGTGAACTCAGAACGCAGGTGTGTGAAGTCACAGAATTTAGGTGTGTGAAGTCATAGAATGGAGGTGTGTGAAGTCATAGAATGGAGGTGTGTGAAGTCATAATGGAGGTGTGTGAAGTCACAGAATTGAGGTGTGTGAAGTCACAGAATGGAGGTGTGTCAAGTCATAGAATGGAGGTGTGTGAAGTCAGAACGGAGGTGTGTGAAGTCACAGAATGGAGGTGCGTTAAGTCACAGAATGGAGGTTTGTGAACTCAGAATGGAGGTGTGTGAAGTCATAGAATGGAGGTGTGTAAAGTCATAGAATGGACGTGTGTGAGGTCATAATGTGGGTGTGTGAAGTCACAGAATTGACATGTGTGAAGTCACAGAATGGAGGTTTGTGAAGTCATAGAATGGAGGTGTGTAAAATCATAGAATGGAGGTGTGTGAAGTTATAGAATGGATGTTTGTGAAGTAAGAATGAAGGTGTGTTAAGTCCTAGAATGGAGATGTGTGAAGGCACAGAATGGAGGTGTGTGAAGTCATAGAATGGAGCTGTGTGAAGTCAGAATGGAGGTGTGTGAAGTCATAGAATGAAGGTGTGTGAACTCACAATGGAGATGTGTGAAGGCACAGAATGGAGGTCTGTGAAGTCATAGAATGGAGCTGTGTGAAGTCAGAATGGAGGTGTGTGAAGTCATAGAATGAAGGTGTGTGAACTCACAATGGAGATGTGTGAAGTCACAGAATGGAGGTGTGTAAAGTCATAGAATGGAGGTGTGTGAAGTCACAGAATGGAGGTGTGTGAAGTCATAGAATGAATGTTTGTGAAGTAAGAATGAAGGTGTGTTAAGTCATAAAATGGAGATGTGTGAAGGCACAGAATGGAGGTGTGTGAAGTCATAGAATGGAGCTGGGTGAAGTCAGAATGGAGGTGTGTGAAGTCATAGAATGGAGGTGTGTGAACTCACAATGGAGATGTGTGAAGTCAAAAAATGGAGGTGTGTGAAGTCAAAGAATGGAAGTGTGTGAAGTCACAGAATGGAGGTGTGTGAAGTCATAGAATGGAGGTGTATGAAGTCATAGAATGGAGGTGTGTGAAGTCACAGAATTGATGTTTGTGAAGTCAGAATGGAGGTGTGTGAAGTCAGAATGGAGGTTTGTGAAGTCATAGAATGAGGTGTGTGAAGTCATAGAATGGAGGTGTGTGAAGTCATAGAATGGAGGTGTGTGAAGTCACAGAATTGATGTTTGTGAATTCAGAATGGAGGTGTGTGAACTCACAATGGAGGTGTGTGAAGTCAAAGAATGGAGGTGTGTGAAGTCACAGAATTGATGTTTTTGAAGTCAGAATGGAGGTGTGAGAAGTCAGAATGGAGGTGTGTGAAGTCATAGAATGGAGGTGTGTGAAGTCACAATGCACGTGTGTGACCTCATAGAATGGAGGTGTCTGAAGTCAGAATGGAGTTGTGTGAAGTCATAGAATGGAGGTGTGTGAAGTCACAATGGAGGTGTGTGAAGTCATAGAATGGAGGTGTGTGAAGTCAGAATGGAGGTGTGTGAAATCATAGAATGGAGCTGTGTGAAGTCACAATGGAGGTATGTGAAGTCATAGAATGGAGGTGTGTGAAGTCACAGAATGGAGGTGTGTGAAGTCATAGAATGGAGCTGTGTGAAGTCAGATTGGAGGTGTGTGAAGTCACAGAATGGAGGTGTGTGAACTCAGAATGGAGGTGTGTGAAGTCACAGAATGAAGGTGTGTGAAGTCATAGAATGGAGGTGTGTGAAGCCATAGAATGGATGTGTGTGAATTCATAATGGAGGTGTGTGAAGTCACAGAATTGAGGTGTGTGAAGTCATAGAATGGAGGTTTGTGAAGTCATAGAATGGAGGTGTGTGAAGTCATAGAATGGAGGTGTGTGAAGTCATAGAATGGATGTTTGTGAAGAAAGAATGAAGGTGTGTTAAGTCATAGAATGGAGGTGTGTGAAGGCAAAGAATGGAGGTGTGTGAAGTCATAGAATGGAATTGTGTTAAGTCATAGAATGGAGGTGTGTGAAGTCATAGAATGGAGGTGTGTGAAGTCATAGAATGGATGTTTCTGAAGTAGAATGAAGGTGTGTGAAGTCATAGAATGGAGGTGTGTGAAGTCAAAATGGGGGTATGTGAACTCATAAAATGGAGATGTGTGAAGTCAAGGAATGGAGGTGTGTGAAGTCCAAGAATATAGGTGTGTGAAGTCAAACAATGGTGGTGTGTGAAGTCACAGAATGCAGGTGTGTTAAGTCAAAGAATGGAAGTGTGAAGTCAAAATGGAGGTGTGTGAAGTCACAGAATGGAGGTGTGTGAAGTCACAGAATGAAGGTGTTTGAAGTCAAAATTGTGGTGTGTGAAGTCACAAATGGAGGTGTCTGAAGTCGGAATGCAGCTGTGTGAAGTCATAGAATGGAGGTGTGTGAAGTCAGAATGGAGGTGTGTGAACTCATAGAATGGAGTGTGTGAAGTCACAATGAGGCTGATTGAAGTCATAGAATGGGGGTGTGTAAAGTCAAATTGGAGGTGTGTGAAATCACAGAATGGAGGTGTGTCAACTCAGAAATGACGTGTGTGAAGTCATAGAATGGAGGTGTGTGAATTCATAGAATTGAAGTGTGTGAAATCATAGAATGGAGGTGTGCGAAGTCAAAGAATTGAGGTTTGTGAAGTCAGAATGGAGGTGTGTGAAGTCAGGATGGAGGTGGGTGAGGTCACAGAATGGAGGTGTGGGAACTCAGAATGGAGGTGTGTGGTCACAGAACGGAGGTTTGTGAAGTCATAGAATGTAGGTGCGTGAAGTCATAGAATGGAGCTGTGTGAAGTCAGATTGGAGTTGTGTGAAGTCATAGAATGGAGGTGTGTGAACTCAGAATGGAGGTGTGTGAAGTCACAGAATGAAAGTGTGTGAAGTCATAGAATGGAGGTGTGTGAAGTCATAGAATGGATGTGTGTGAATTCATAATGGAGGTGTGTGAAGTCACAGAATTGAGGCGTGTGAAGTCACAGAATGGAGGTTTGTGAAGTCATAGAATGGAGGTGTGTGAAGTCACAGAATGGAGGTGTGTGTAGGCACAGAATGGAGGTGTGCGAAGTCATAGAATGGAGGTGTGTGAACTCAGAATGGTGGTGTGTTAAGTCACAGAATGGAGGTGTGTGAACTCAGAATGGTGGTGTGTGAAGTCACAGAATGGAGGTGTGTTAAGTCACAGAACGGAGGTTTGTGAACTCAGAATGGAGGTGTGTGAAGTCACACAATGGAGGTGAGGGAAGTCACAGAATGGAGTTTTGTGAAGTCACAGAATGGTGGTGTGTGAATTAATAGAATGGAGGTGTGAGAAATCATAGAATGAAGGTGTGTGAAGTCACATAATGGAGGTGTGTGAAGTCACAGAATGGAGGTGTTTGAAGTCACAGAATGGAGGTGTGTGAACAAACAATGGAGGTGTGTGAAGTCAAAGAATGGAGGTATGTGAAGTCATAGAATGGAATTGTGTGAAGTCATAGAATGGAGGTGTGTGAAGTCATAGAATGGAGGTGTGTGAAGTCATAGAATGGATGTTTCTGAAGTAGAATGAAGGTGTGTGAAGTCATAGAATGGAGGTGTGTGAAGTCAAAATGGGGGTATCTGAACTCATAAAATGGAGATGTGTGAAGTCAAGGAATGGAGGTGTGTGAAGTCCAAGAATATAGGTGTGTGAAGTCAAACAATGGTGGTGTGTGAAGTCACAGAATGGAGGTGTGTGAAGTCAAAGAATGGAAGTGTGAAGTCAAAATGGAGGTGTGTGATGTCACAGAATGGAGGTGTGTGAAGTCACAGAATGAAGGTGTTTGAAGTCAAAATTGTGGTGTGTGAAGTCACAAATGGAGGTGTCTGAAGGGGGAATGCCGCTGTGTGAAGTCATAGAATGGAGGTGTGTGAAGTCAGAATGGAGGTGTGTGAACTCATAGAATGGAGTGTGTGAAGTCACAATGAGGCTGTGTGAAGTCATAGAATGGGGGTGTGTGAAGTCAAATTGGAGGTGTGTGAAATCACAGAATGGAGGTGTGTCAACTCAGAAATGACGTGTGTGAAGTCATAGAATGGAGGTGTGTGAATTCATAGAATGGAAGTGTGCGAAATCATAGAATGGAGGTATGTGAAGTCAAAGAATTGAGGTTTGTGAAGTCAGAATGGAGGTGTGTGAAGTCAGGATGGAGTTGGGTGAAGTGACAGAATGGAGGTGTGGGAACTCAGAATGGAGGTGTGTGGTCACAGAACGGAGGTTTGTGAAGTCATAGAATGTAGGTGCGTGAAGTCATAGAATGGATGTTTCTGAAGTGAGAATGAAGGTGTATGAAGTCAAAGAATGGAGGTGTGTGAAGTCAAAATGGAGGTGTGTGAACTCATAGAATGGAGGTGTGTGAACTCATAGAATAGAGGTGTTTTAAGTCATGGAATGGAGGTGTGTGAAGTCACAGAATGGAGGTGTGGGAAGTCATAGAATGGAGGTGTGTGAAGTCAGAATGGAGGTGTGTGAACTCATAGAATGGAGCTGTGTGAAGTCACAATGGAGGTGTGTGAAGTCAGAGAATGGAGGTGTGTGAAGTCACAGAATGGAGGTGTGTGAACTCAGAATGGAGGTGTGTGAAGTCACAGAATGAAGGTGTGTGAAGTCATAGAATGGAGGTGTGTGAAGTCGTAGAATGGATGTGTGTGAATTCATAATGGAGGTGTGTGAAGTCACAGAATTGAGGTGTGTGAAGTCACAGAATGGAGGTTTGTGAAGTCATAGAATGTAGGTGCGTGAAGTCATAGAATGGATGTTTCTGAAGTGAGAATGAAGGTGTATGAAGTCAAAGAATGGAGCTGTGTGAAGTCAAAATGGAGGTGTGTGAACTCATAGAATGGAGGTGTGTGAACTCATAGAATGGAGGTGTGTGAAGTCATGGAATGGAGGTGTGTGAAGTCAAAGAATGGAGGTGTGTGAAGTAAAACAATAAAGGTGTGTGAAGTCACAGAATGGAGGTGTGTGAACTCATAGAATGGAGGTGCATGAAGTCAAAAATGGAGGTGTGTGAAGTCATCGAATGGAGATGTGTGAAGTCATGGAATGGAGGTGTGTGAAGTCAGATGGAGTTGTGTGAAGTCATAGAATGGAGGTGTGTGATCATAGAATGGATGTTTGTGAAGTAAGAATGAAGGTGTGTTAAGTCATAGAATGGAGGTGTGTGAAGGCACAGAATGGAGGTGTGTGAAGTCATAGAATGGAGCTATGTGAAGTCATAATGGAGGTGTGTGAAGTCATAAAATGGAGGTGTGTGAAATCACAATGGAGGTGTGTGAAGTCAAAGAATGGAGGTGTGTGAAGTCATAGAGAGGAATTGTGTGAAGTCATAGAATGGAGATGTGTGAAGCCAGAATTGAGGTGTGTGATGTCACAGAATTGAGGTGTGTGAACTCAGAATGGAGGTGTGTGAAGTCACAGAATGGAGGTGTGTGAAGTCACAGAATGAAGGTGTGTGAAGTAATAGAATGGAGGTGTGTGAATTCATAGAATGGATGTGTGTGAATTCATAATGGAGGTGTGTGAAGTCACAGAATGGAGTTCTGTGAAGTCATAGAATGGAGGTGTGTTAAGTCACAGAATGGAGGTGTGTGAACTCAGAGAATGGAGGTGTGTGAACTCAGAATGGCGGTGTGTGAAATCACAGAACGGAGGTTTATGAAGTCATAGAATGGAAGTGCGTGAAGTCATATAATGGATATTTCTGAAGTAAGATTGAAGGTGTGTGAAGTCATAGAATGGAGGTTTGTGAAGTCAAAATGGAGGTGTGTGAACTCATAGAATGGAGGTGTGTAAACTCATAGAATGGAGGTGTGTGAAGTCATGGAAAGGAGGTGTGTGAAGTCAAAGAATGGAGGTGTGTGAAGTCAAACAATAAAGGTGTGTGAAGTCACAGAATGGAGGTGTGTGAAATCACAGAATGGAGGTGTGTGAAGTCAAAAAGGTGGTGTGTAGAGTCACAAATGGAGGTGTGTGAAGTGATAGAATGGAGGTGTGTGAAGTCAAAGAATAGAGGTGTGTGAAGGCATCGAATGGAGGTGTATGAAGTCATGGAATGGAGGTGTGTGAAGTCACAGAATGGAGGTGTGTGAAGTCATGGAATGGAGGTGTGTGAATTCACAGAATGGAGGAGTGTGAAGTCAGAATGGAGTTGTGTGAAGTCATAGAATGGAGGTGTGTGAAGTCAGAATGGAGGTGTGTGAAGTCATGGAATGGAGGTGTGTGAAGTCAGAACGGAGGTGTGTGAAGTCACAGAATGGAGGTGCATTAAGTCACAGAATGGAGGTTTGTGAACTCAGAATGGAGGTGTGTGAAGTCACACAATGGAGGTGAGGAAAGTCATAGAATGGAGTTGTGTGAAGTCACAGAATGGTGGTGTGTGAATTAATAGAATGGACGTGTGAGAAATCATAGAATGAAGGTGTGTGAAGTCACAGAATGGAGGTGTGTGAAGTCACAGTATGGAGGTGTGTGAAGTCACAGAATGGAGGTGTGTGAACAAACAATGGAGGTGTGTGAAGTCAAAGAATGGAGGTGTGTGAAGTCATAGAATGGAATTGTGTGAAGTCATAGAATGGAGGTGTGTGAAGTCATAGAATGGAGGTGTGTGAAGTCATAAAATGGATGTTTCTGAAGTAGAATAAAGGTGTGTGAAGTCATAGAATGGAGGTGTGTGAAGTCAAATGGGGGTATGTGAACTCATAAAATGGAGATGTGTGAAGTCAAGGAATGGAGGTGTGTGAAGTCCAAGAATATAGGTGTGTGAAGTCAAACAATGGTGGTGTGTGAAGTCACAGAATTGAGGTGTGTTAAGTCAAAGAATGGAAGTGTGAAGTCAAAATGGAGGTGTGGGAAGTCACAGAATGGAGGTGTGTGAAGTCACAGAATGAAGGTGTTTGAAGTCAAAATTGTGGTGTGTGAAGTCACAAATGGAGGTGTCTGAAGTCGGAATGCAGCTGTGTGAAGTCATAGAATGGAAGTGTGTGAAGTCAGAATGGAGGTGTGTGAACTCATAGAATGGAGTGTGTGAAGTCACAATGAGGCTGTGTGAAGTCATAGAATGGGGATGTGTGAAGTCAAATTGGAGGTGTGTGAAATCACAGAATGGAGGTGTGTCAACTCAGAAATGACGTGTGTGAAGTCATAGAATGGAGGTGTGTGAATTCATAGAATGGAAGTGTGTGAAATCATAGAATGGAGGTGTGTGAAGTCAAAGAATTGAGGTTTGTGAAGTCAGAATGGAGGTGTGTGAAGTCAGGATGGAGGTCGGTGAAGTCACAGAATGGAGGTTTGGAAACTCAGAATGGAGGTGTGTGGTCACAGAACGGAGGTTGGTGAAGTCATAGAATGTAGGTGCGTGAAGTCATAGAATGGATGTTTCTGAAGTGAGAATGAAGGTGTATGAAGTCAAAGAATGGAGGTGTGTGAAGTCAAAATGGAGGTGTGTGAACTCATAGATTGGAGGTGTGTGAACTCATAGAATGGAGGTGTGTGAAGTCAAGGAACGAAGGTGTGTGAAGTCAAAGAGTGGAGGTGTGTGAAGTCAAACAATAAAGGTGTGTGAAGTCACAGAATGGAGGTGTGTGAACTCATAGAATGGAGGTGCATGAAGTCAAAAATGGAGGTGTGTGAAGTCATGGAATGGAGATGTGTGAAGTCATGGAATGGAGGTGTGTGAAGTCAGATGGAGTTGTGTGAAGTCATAGAATGGAGGTTTGTGATCATAGAATGGATGTTTGTGAAGTAAGAATGAAGGTGTGTTAAGTCATAGAATGGAGGTGTGTGAAGGCACAGAATGGAGGTGTGTGAAGTCATAGAATGGAGCTATGTGAAGTCATAATGGAGGTGTGTGAAGTCATAGAATGGAGGTGTGTGAAATCACAATGGAGGTGTGTGAAGTCAAAGAATGGAGGTGTGTGAAGTCATAGAAAGGAATTGTGTAAAGTCATAGAATGGAGATGTGTGAAGCCAGTATTGAGGTGTGTGACGTCACAGAATTGAGGTGTGTGAACTCAGAATGGAGGTGTGTGAAGTCACAGAATGGAGGTTTGTAAAGTCATAGAATGGAGGTGTGTGAAGTCATAGAATGGATGTTTCTGAAATAGAATGAAGGTGTGTGAAGTCATAGAATGTAGGTGTGTGAAGTCAAAATTGAGGTGTGCGAACTCATAAAATGGAGATGTGTGAAGTCATGGAATGGAGGTGTGTGAAGTCCAAAAAGGGAGGTGTGTGAAGTCAAACCATGGTGGTGTGTGAAGTCACAGAATGGAGGTGTGTGAAGTCAAAGAATGGAAGTGTGTGAAGTCAAAATTGAGGTGTGTGAAGTCACAGAATGGAGGAGTGTGAAGTCACAGAATGGAGGTGTGTGAAGTCATAGAATGGAGGTGTGTGAAGTCACAGAATGGAGATGTGTGTAGTCACAGAATGGAGGTGTGTGAAGTCACAGAATGGAGGTGTGTGAAGTCACAGAATGGAGGTGTGTGAACTCACAATGCAGGTGTGTGAAGTCCCAGAATGGAGGTGTGTGAAGTCAAACAATAAAGGTGTGTGAAGTCACAGAATGGAAATTCTGTGAAGTCATAGAATGGAGGTGTGTTAAGTCACAGAATGGAGGTGTGTGAACTCAGAGAATGGAGGTGTGTGAACTCAGAATGGAGGTGTGTGAAATCACAGAACGGAGATTTGTGAAGTCATAGAATGGAAGTGCGTGAAGTCATATAATGGATATTTCTGAAGTAAGAATGAAGGTGTGTGAAGTCATAGTATGGAGGTTTGTGAAGTCAAAATGGAGGTGTGTGAACTCATAGAATGGAGGTGTGTGAACTCATAGAATGGAGGTGTGTGAAGTCATGGAAATGAGGTGTGTCAAGTCAAAGAATGGAGGTGTGTGAAGTCAAACAATAAAGGTGTGTGAAGTCACAGAATGGAGGTATGTGAAATCACAGAATGGAGGTGTGTGAAGTCAAAAAGGTGGTGTGTACAGTCACAAATGGAGGTGTGTGATGTCATAGAATGGAGGTGTGTGAAGTCAAAGAATGGAGGTGTGTGAAGGCATCGAATGGAGGTGTGTGAAGTCATGGAATGGAGGTGTGTGAAGTCACAGAATGGAGGTGTGTGAACTCAGAATGGAGTTGTGTGAAGTCATAGAATGGAGGTGTGTGAAATCAGAATGGAGGTGTGTGAAGTCATAGAATGGAGGTGTGTGAAGACAGAATGGAGGTGTGTGAACTCATAGAATGGAGGTGTGTGAAGTCACAATGGAGGTATGTGAAGTCCTAGAATGGTGGTGTGTGAAGTCACAGAATGGAGGTGTGGAAGTCATAGAATGGAGGTGGGTGAAGTCAGAATGGAGGTGTGTGAAGTCATAGAATGGAGGTGTGTGAAGTCATAATGTAGGTGTGTGAAGTCACAGAATTGAGGTGTGTGAAGTCACAGAATGGAGGTGTGTAAAGTCATAGAATGGAGGTGTGTGAAGCCATAGAATGGAGGTGTGTGAAGTCATAGAATGAATATTTGTGAAGAAAGAATGAAGGTGTGTTAAGTCATGAAATGGAGATGTGTGAAGGCACAGAATGGAGGTGTGTGAAGTCATAGAATGGAGCTGTGTGAAGTCAGAATGGAGGTGTGTGAAGTCCTAGAATGGAGGTGTTTGAACTCACAATGGAGATGTGTGAAGTCAAAAAATGGAGGTGTGTGAAGTCAAAGAATGGAAGTGGGTGAAGTCACAGAATGGAGGTGTGTGAAGTCATAGAATGGAGGTGTGTGAAGTCATAGAATGGAGGTGTGTGAAGTCACAGAATTGATGTTTGTGAAGTCAGAATGGAGGTATGTGAAGTCAGAATGGAGGTTTCTGAAGTCATAGAATGGAGGTGTGTGAAGTCATAGAATGGAGGTGTGTGAAGTCATAGAATGGAGGTGTGTGAAGTCACAGAATTGATGTTTGTGAATTCAGAATGGAGGTGTGTGAACTCACAATGGAGGTGTGTGAAGTCAAAGAATGGAGGTGTGTGAAGTCACAGAATTGATGTTTGTGAAGTCAGAATGGAGGTGTGTGAAGTGAGAATGGAGGTGTGTGAAGTCATAGAATGGAGGTGTGTGAAGTCACAATGCACGTGTGAGAACTCATAGAATGGAGGTGTGTGAAGTCACAATGGAGGTGTGTGAAATCATAGAATGGAGGTGTGTGAAGTCACAGAATGGAGGTGTGTGAAGTCATAGAATGGAGCTGTGCGAAGTCAGATTGGAGTTGTGTGAAGTCACGGAAAGGAGGTGTGTGAACTCAGAATGTAGGTGTGTGAAGTCACAGAATGAAGGTGTGTGAAGTCATAGAATGGAGGTGTGTGAAGTCATAGAATGGATGTGTGTGAATTCATAATGGAGGTGTGTGAAGTCTCAGAATTGAGGTGTGTGAAGTCACAGAATGGAGGTTTGTGAAGTCATAGAATGGAGGTGTGTGAAGTCATAGAATGGAGGAGTGTGAAGTCATAGAATGGATGTTTGTGACGTAAAAATGAAGGTGTGTTAAGTCATAGAATGGAGGTGTGTGAAGGCACAGAATGGAGGTGCGTTAAGTCACAGAATGGAGGTTTGTGAACTCAGAATGGAGGTGTGTGAAGTCACACAATGGAGATGAGGGAAGTCATAGAATGGAGTTGTGTGAAGTCACAGAATGGTGGTGTGTGAATTAATAGAATGGAGGTGTGAGAAATCATAGAATGAAGGTGTGTGAAGTCACAGAATGGAGGTTTGTGAAGTCACAGAATGGAGGTGTTTGAAGTCACAGAATGGAGATGTTTGAAGTCACAGAATGGAGGTGTGTGAACAAACAATGGAGGTGTGTGAAGTCAAAGAATGGAGGTGTGTGAAGTCATAGAATGGAATTGTGTGAAGTCATAGAATGGAGGTGTGTGAAGTCATAGAATGGAGGTGTGTGAAATCATAGAATGGATGTTTCTGAAGTAGAATGAAGGTGTGTGAAGTCATAGAATGGAGGTGTGTGAAGTCAAAATGGGGGTATGTGAACTCATAAAATGGAGATGTGTGAAGTGAAGGAATGGAGGTGTGTGAAGTCCAAAAATATAGGTGTGTACAGAATGGAGGTGTGTTAAGTCAAAGAATGGAAGTGTGAAGTCAAAATGGAGGTGTGTGAAGTCACAGAATGGAGGTGTGTGAAGTCACAGAATGAAGGTGTTTGAAGTCAAAATTGTGGTGTGTGAAGTCACAAATGGAGGTGTCTGAAGTCGGAATGCAGCTGTGTGAAGTCATAGAATGGAGGTGTGCGAAGTCAGAATGGAGGTGTGTGAACTCATAGAATGGAGTGTGTGACGTCACAATGAGGCTGTGTGAAGTCATAGAATGGTGGGGTGTGAAGTCAAATTGGAGGTGTGTGAAGTCACAGAATGGAGGTGTGTCAACTCAGAAATGACGTGTGTGAAGGCATAGAATGGAGGTGTGTGAATTCATAGAATGGAAGTGTGTGAAATCATAGAATGGAGGTGTGTGAAGTCAAAGAATTGAGGTTTGTGAAGTCAGAATGGAGGTGTGTGAAGTCAGGATGGAGGTGGGTGAAGTCACAGAATGGAGGTGTGGGAACTCAGAATGGAGGTGTGTGGTCACAGAACGGAGGTTTGTGAAGTCATAGAATGTAGGTGCGTGAAGTCATAGAATGGATGTTTCTGAAGTGAGAATGAAGGTGTATGAAGTCAAAGAATGGAGGTGTGTGAAGTCAAAATGGAGGTGTGTGAACTCATAGAATGGAGGTGTGTGAAGTCATCGAATGGAGATGTGTGAAGTCATGGAATGGAGGTGTGTGAAGTCAGATGGAGTTGTGTGAAGTCATAGAATGGAGGTGTGTGATCATAGAATGGATGTTTGTGAAGTAAGAATGAAGGTGTGTTAAGTCATAGAATGGAGGTGTGTGAAGGCACAGAATGGAGGTGTGTGAAGTCATAGAATGGAGCTATGTGAAGTCATAATGGAGGTGTGTGAAGTCATAGAATGGAGGTGTGTGAAATAACAATGGAGGTGTGTGAAGTCAAAGAATGGAAGTGTGTGAAGTCATAGAAAGGAATTGTGTGAAGTCATAGAATGGAGATGTGTGAAGCCAGAATTGAGGGGTGTGACGTCACAGAATTGAGGTGTGTGAACTCAGAATGGAGGTGTGTGAAGTCACAGAATGGAGGTTTGTAAAGTCATAGAATGGAGGTGTGTGAAGTCATAGAATGGATGTTTCTAAAATAGAATGAAGGTGTGTGAAGTCATAGAATGTAGGTGTGTGAAGTCAAAATGGAGTTGTGCGAACTCATAAAATGGAGATGTGTGAAGTCATGGAATGGAGGTGTGTGAAGTCCAAAAAGGGAGGTGTGTGAAGTCAAACCATGGTGGTGTGTGAAGTCACAGAATGGAGGTGTGTGAAGTCAAAGAATGGAAGTGTGTGAAGTCAAAATTGAGGTGTGTGAAGTCACAGAATGGAGGAGTGTGAAGACACAGAATGGAGGTGTGTGAAGTCATAGAATGGAGGTGCGTGAACTCACAGAATGGAGATGTGTGTAGTCACAGAATGGAGGTGTGTGAACTCAGAATGGAGGTGTGTGAAGTCACAGAATGAAGGTGTGTGAAGTCATAGAATGGAGGTGTGTGAAGTCATAGAATGGATGTGTGTGAATTCATAATGGAGGTGTGTGCAGTCACAGAATTGAGGTGTGTGAAGTCACAGAATGGAGGTTTGTGAAGTCATAGAATGGAAGTGTGTGAAGTCATACAATGGAGGTGTGTGAAGTCATAGAATGGATGTTTGTGAAGTAAGAATGAAGGTGTGTTAAGTCATAGAATGGAGGTGTGTGTAGGCACAGAATGGAGGTGTGTGAAGTCATAGAATGGAGCTGTTTGAAGTCAGAATGGAGGTGTGTGATGTCACAGAATGGAGGTGTGTGAACTCAGAATGGTGGTGTGTGAAGTCACAAAATGGAGGTGTGTTAAGTCACAGAACGGAGGTGATTGAACTGAGAATGGAGGTGTGAGAAATCACAGAATGGAGGTGTGTGAAGTCATAGAATGGAGGTGTGTGAAATCATAGAATGGAGGTGTGGGAAGGCATAGAGTGGAGCTGTGTGAAGTCAGATTGGAGGTGTGTGAAGTCACAGAATTGAGGTGTGTGAACTCAGAACGGAGGTGTGTCAAGTCACAGAATCTAGGTGTGTGAAGTCATAGAATGGAGTTGTGTGAAGTCATAGAATGGAGGTGTGTGAAGTCATAATGGAGGTGTGTGAAGTCACAGAATTGAGGTGTGTGAAGTCACAGAATGGAGGTGTGTGAAGTCACAGAATGGAGGTGTGTGAAGTCAGAACGGAGGTGTGTGAAGTCACAGAATGGAGGTGCGTTAAGTCACAGAATGGAGGTTTGTGAACTCACAATGGAGGTGTGTGAAGTCACACAATGGAGGTGAGGGAAGTCATAGAATGGAGTTGTGTGAAGTCACAGAATGTTGGTGTGTGAATTAATAGAATGGAGGTGTGAGAAATCATAGAATGAACGTGTGTGAAGTCACAGAATGGAGGTGTGTGAAGTCTCAGAATGGAGGTGTTTGAAGTCACAGAATGGAGGTGTGTGAACAAACAATGGAGGTGTGTGAAGTCAAAGAATGGAGGTGTGTGAAGTCATAGAATGGAATTGTGTGAAGTCATAGAATGGAGGTGTGTGAAGTCATAGAATGGAGGTGTGTGAAGTCAAAATGGGGGTATGTGAACTCATAAAATGGAGATGTGTGAAGTCAAGGAATGGAGGTGTGTGAAGTCCAAGAATATAGGTGTGTGAAGTCAAACAATGGTGGTGTGTGAAGTCACAGAATGGAGGTGTGTTAAGTGAAAGAATGGAAGTGTGAAGTCAAAATGGAGGTGTGTGAAGTCACAGAGTGGAGGTGTGTGAAGTCACAGAATGAAGGTGTTTGAAGTCAAAATTGTGGTGTGTGAAGTCACAAATGGAGGTGTCTGAAGTCGGAATGCAGCTGTGTGAAGTCATAGAATGGAGGTGTGTGAAGTCAGAATGGAGGTGTGTGAACTCATAGAATGGAGTGTGTGAAGTCACAATGAGGCTGTGTGAAGTCATAGAATGGGGGTGTGTGAAGTCAAATTGGAGGTGTGTGAAATCACAGAATGGAGGTGTGTCAACTCAGAAATGACGTGTGTGAAGTCATAGAATGGAGGTGTGTGAATTCATAGAATGGAAGTGTGTGAAATCATAGAATGGAGGTGTGTGAAGTCAAAGAATTGAGGTTTGTGAAGTCAGAATGGAGGTGTGTGAAGTCAGGATGGAGGTGGGTGAAGTCACAGAATGGAGGTGTGGAAACTCAGAATGGAGGTGTGTGGTCAAAGAACGGAGGTTTGTGAAGTCATAGAATGTAGGTGCGGGAAGTCATAGAATGGATGTTTCTGAAGTGAGAATGAAGGTGTATGAAGTCAAAGAATGGAGGTGTGTGAAGTCAAAATGGAGGTGTGTGAACTCATAGAATGGAGGTGTGTGAACTCATAGAATGGAGGTGTGTGAAGTCATGGAATGGAGATGTGTGAAGTGAAAGAATGGAGATGTGTGAATTCAAACAATAAAGGTGTGTGAAGTTACAGAATGGAGGTGGGTGAACTCATAGAATGGAGGTGCATGAAGTCGAAGAATGGAGGTGTGTGAAGTCACCGAATGGAGGTGTGTGAAGTCATGGAATGGAGGTGTGTGAAGTCAGATGGAGTTGTGTGAAGTCATAGAATGGAGGTGTGTGATCATAGAATGGATGTTTGTGAAGTAAGAATGAAGGTGTGTTAAGTCATAGAATGGAGGTGTGTGAAGGCACAGAATGGAGGTGTGTGAAGTCATAGAATGGAGCTATGTGAAGTCATAATGGAGGTGTGTGAAGTCATAGAATGGAGGTGTGTGAAGTCATAGAATGGAGGTGTGTGAAGTCACAGAATTGATGTTTGTGAAGTCAGAATGGAGGTGTGTGAAGTTAGAATGGAGGTTTGTGAAGTCATAGAATGGAGGTGTGTGAAGTCATAGAATGGAGGTGTGTGAAGTCATAGAATGGAGGTGTGTGAAGTCACAGAATTGATGTTTGTGAATTCAGAATGGAGGTGTGTGAACTCACAATGGAGGTGTGTGAAGTCAAAAATGGACGTGTGTGAAGTCACAAATTGATGTTTGTGAAGTCAGAATGGAGGTGTGTGAAGTCAGAATGGAGGTGTGTGAAGTCATAGAATGGAGGTGTGTGAAGTCACAATGCACGTGTTTGAACTCATAGAATGGAGGTGTCTGAAGTCAGAATGGAATTGTGTGAAGTCATATAATGGAGGTGTGTGAAGTCAGAATGGAGGTGTGTGAACTCATAGAATGGAGCTGTGTGAAGTCACAATGGAGGTGTGTGAAGTCATAGAATGGAGGTGTGTGAAGTCACAGAATGGAGGTGTGTGAAGTCATAGAATGGAGCTGTGTGAAGTCAGATTGGAGTTGTGTGAAGTCACAGAATGGAGGTGTGTGAACTCAGAATGGAGGTGTTTGAAGTCACAGAATGAAGGTGTGTGAAGTCATAGAATGGAGGTGTGTGAAGTCATAGAATGTATGTGTGTGAATTCATAATGGAGGTGTGTGAAGTCACAGAATTGAGGTGTGTGAAGTCACAGAATGGAGGTTTGTGAAGTCATAGAATGGAGGTGTGTGAAGTCATAGAATGGAGGTGTGTGAAGTCATAGAATGGATGTTAGTGACGTAAGAATGAAGGTGTGTTAAGTCATAGAATGGAGGTGTGTGAAGGCACAGAATGGAGGTGTGTGAAGTCATAGAATTAAGCTGTTTGAAGTCAGAATGGAGGTGTGTGAAGTCACAGAATGGAGGTGTGTGAACTCAGAATGTTGGTGTGTGAAGTCACAGAATGGAGGTGTGTGAAATCACAGAATGGAGGTGTGTGAAGTCATAGAATGGAGGTGTGTGAAATCATAGAATGGAGGTGTGGGAAGGCATAGAGTGGAGCTGTGTGAAGTCAGATTGGAGGTGTGCGAAGTCACAGAATGGAGGTGTGTGAAGTCATTGAATGGAGCTGGGTGAAGTCAGAATGGAGGTGTGTGAAGTCACAGAATTGAGGTGTGTGAACTCAGAACGGAGGTGTGTGAAGTCACAGAATCTAGGTGTGTGAAGTCATAGAATGGAGGTGTGTGTAGTCATAGAATGGAGGTGTGTGAAGTCATAATGGAGGTGTGTGAAGTCACAGAATTGAGGTGTGTGAAGTCACAGAATGGAGGTGTGTGAAGTCATAGAATGGACGTGTGTGAAGTCAGAACGGAGGTGTGTGAAGTCACAGAATGGAGGTGCGTTAAGTCACAGAATGGAGGTTTGGGAACTCAGAATGGAGGTGTGTGAAGTCATAGAATGGAGGTGTGTAAAGTCCTAGAATGGAGGTGTGTGAGGTCAAAATGTAGGTGTGTGAAGTCACAGAATTGTGATGTGTGAAGTCACAGAATGGAGGTTTGTGAAGTCATAGAATGGAGGTGTGTGAACTCATAGAATGGATGTTTGTGAAGTAAGAATGAAGGTGTGTTAAGTCCTAGAATGGAGATGTGTGAAGGCACAGAATGGAGGTGTGTGAAGTCATAGAATGGAGCTGTGTGAAGTCAGAATGGAGGTGTGTGAAGTCATAGAATGAAGGTGTGTGAACTCACAATGGAGATGTGTGAAGTCAAAAAATGGAGGTGTGTGAAGTCAAAGAATGGAAGTTTGTGAAGTCATAGAATGGAGGTGTGTGAAGTCATAGAATGGAGGTGTGTGAAGTCATAGAATGGAGTTGTGTGAAGTCACAAATTGATGTTTGTGAAGACAGAATGGAGGTGTGTGAAGTCAGAATGGAGGTTTGTGAAGTCATAGAATGGAGGTGTGTGAAGTCGTAGAATGGATGTGTGTGAAGTCACAGAATTGATGTTTGTGAAGTCAGAATGGAGGTGTGTGAACTCACAATGGAGGTGTGTGAAGTCAAAGAATGGGGGTGTGTGAAGTCACAGAATTGATGTTTGTGAAGTCAGAATGGTGGTGTGTGAAGTCAGAATGGAGGTGTGTGAAGTCATAGAATGGAGGTGTGTGAAGTCACAATGCAGGTGTGTGAACTCATAGAATGGAGGTGTGTGAAGTCACAGAATTTAGGTGTGTGAAGTCATAGAATGGAGGTGTGTGAAGTCATAGAATGGAGGTGTGTGAAGTCATAGAATGGAGGTGTGTGAAGTCATAGAATGGAGGTGTGTGAAGTCATAGAATGGAGGTGTGTGAAGTCATAGAATGGAGGTTTGTGAAGTCATAGAATGGAGGTGGGTGAATTCATAAAATGGATGTTCCTGAAGTAAAAATGTAGGTGTGTGAAGTCATAGAATGGAGGTGTGTGAAGTCAAAAAGGTGGTGTGTGAACTCATAGAATGGATGTGTGTGAACTGATAGAGTAGAGGTGTGTGAAGTCATGGAATGGAGGTGTGTGAAGTCAAAGAATGGAGGTGTGTGAAGTCAAACAATGGAGGTGTGCGAAGTCACAGAATGGAGGTGTATGAATTCACAGAATGGAAGTGTGTGAAGTCAAAATGGAGGTGTGTGAAGTCACAGAATGGAGGTGTGTGAAGTCAAAATTGTGGTGTGTAACGTAACAAATGGAGGTGTGTGAAGTCACAGAATGTATGTGTGTGAACTCAAAATGGAGGTGTGTGAAGTCAAAGAATGGAGGTGTGAGAAGTCAAAGAATATAGGTGTGTGAAGTCATAGAATGGAGTTGTGTGAAGTCATAGAATGGAGGTGTGTGAAATCATAGAAGGAAGGTGTGTGAAGTCACGGAATGAAGGTGTGTTAATTCACAGAACGGAGGTGTGTGAACTCAGAATGGAGGTTTGTGAAGTCCCAGAATGGAGGTGTGGGAAGTCATAGAATGGAGGTGTGAAGTCACAGAATGGAGATGTGTGAATTCATAGAATGGAGGTGTGTGAAGTCATAGAATGGAGGTGTGTGAAGTCATAGAATGGAGGTTTTTGATGTCACAGAATGGAAGTGTGTGAAGTCATAAAATGGAGGTGTGTGAAGTCAGAATGGAGGTGTGTGAAGTTATAGAATGGAGGTGTGTCAACTCAGAAAGGAGGTGTGTGAAGTCATAGAATGGAGGTGTGTGAACTCATAGAATGGAGGTGTGTGAAATCATAGAATGGAGTTGTGTTAAGTCACAGTATTGAGGTGTGTGAAGTCAGAATGGAGGTGTGTGAAGTCAGAATGGAGGTGGGTGAAGTCATAGAATGGAGGTGTGTGAATTCACAATGCATTTGTGTGAACTCATAGAATGGAGGTCAGTGAAATCACAATGTAGGTGTGTGAAATCACAGAATGTAGGTGTGTGAAGTCATAGAATGGAGGTGTGTGAAGTCACAGAATGGAGGTGTGTAAAGTCATATAATGGAGGTGTGTGAAGTCACAGAATGGAGGTGTGTGAAGTCAGAATGGAGTTGTGTGAAGTCATAGAATGGAGGTGTGTGAAGTCAGAATGGAGGTGTGTGAAGTCAGAATGGAGGTGTGTGAACTCATAGAATGGAGTGTGTGAAGTCACAATGAGGCTGTGTGAAGTCATAGAATGGGGGTGTGTGAAGTCAAATTGGAGGTGTGTGAAATCACAGAATGGAGGTGTGTCAACTCAGAAATGACGTGTGTGAAGTCATAGAATGGAGGTGTGTGAATTCATGGAATGGAAGTGTGTGAAATCATAGAATGGAGGTGTGTGAAGTCAAAGAATTGAGGTTTGTGAAGTCAGAATGGAGGTGTGTGAAGTCAGGATGGAGGTGGGTGAAGTCACAGAATGGAGGTGTGGGAACTCAGAATGGAGGTGTGTGGTCACAGAACGGAGGTTTGTGAAGTCATAGAATGTAGGTGCGTGAAGTCATAGAATGGATGTTTCTGAAGTGAGAATGAAGGTGTATGAAGTCAAAGAATGGAGGTGTGTGAAGTCAAAATGGAGGTGTGTGAACTCATAGAATGGAGGTGTGTGAACTCATAGAATGGAGGTGTGTGAAGTCATGGAATGGAGGTGTGTGAAGTCAAAGAATGGAGGTGTGTGAAGTCAAACAATAAAGGTGTGTGAAGTCACAGAATGGAGGTGTGTGAACTCATAGAATGGAGGTGCATGAAGTCAAAAATGGAGGTGTGTGAAGTCATCGAATGGAGATGTGTGAAGTCATGGAATGGAGGTGTGTGAAGTCAGATGGAGTTGTGTGAAGTCATAGAATGGAGGTGTGTGATCATAGAATGGATGTTTGTGAAGTAAGAATGAAGGTGTGTTAAGTCATAGAATGTAGGTGCGTGAAGTCATAGAATGGATGTTTCTGAAGTGAGAATGAAGGTGTATGAAGTCAAAGAATGGAGGTGTGTGAAGTCAAAATGGAGGTGTGTGAACTCATAGAATGGAGGTGTGTGAACTCATAGAATGGAGGTGTATGAAGTCATGGAATGGAGGTGTGTGAAGTCAAAGAATGGAGGTGTGTGAAGTCAAACAATAAAGGTGTGTGAGTCACAGAATGGAGGTGTGTGAACTCATAGAATGTAGGTGCATGAAGTCGAAGAATGGAGGTGTGTGAAGTCATCGAATGGTGGTGGGTGAAGTCATGGAATGGAGGTGTGTGAAGTCAGATGGAGTTGTGTGAAGTCATAGAATGGAGGTGTGTGATCATAAAATGGATGTTTGTGAAGTAAGAATGAAGGTGTGTTAAGTCATAGAATGGAGGTGTGTGAAGGCACAGAATGGAGGTGTGTGAAGTCATAGAATGGAGCTATGTGAAGTCATAATGGAGGTGTGTGAAGTCATAGAATGGAGGTGTGTGAAATAACAATGGAGGTGTGTGAAGTCAAAGAATGGAAGTGTGTGAAGTCATAGAAAGGAATTGTGTGAAGTCATAGAATGGAGATGTGTGAAGCCAGAATTGAGGGGTGTGACGTCACAGAATTGAGGTGTGTGAACTCAGAATGGAGGTGTGTGAAGTCACAGAATGGAGGTTTGTAAAGTCAAAGAATGGAGGTGTGTGAAGTCATAGAATGGATGTTTCTAAAATAGAATGAAGGTGTGTGAAGTCATAGAATGTAGGTGTGTGAAGTCAAAATGGAGGTGTGCGAACTCATAAAATGGAGATGTGTGAAGTCATGGAATGGAGGTGTGTGAAGTCCAAAAAGGGAGGTGTGTGAAGTCAAACCATGGTGGTGTGTGAAGTCACAGAATGGAGGTGTGTGAAGTCAAAGAATGGAAGTGTGTGAAGTCAAAATTGAGGTGTGTGAAGTCACAGAATGGAGGAGTGTGAAGTCACAGAATGGAGGTGTGTGAAGTCATAGAATGGAGGTGTGTGAAGTCACAGAATGGATATGTGTGTAGTCACAGAATGGAGGTGTGTGAACTCAGAATGGAGGTGTGTGAAGTCAAAGAATGTAGGTGTGTGAAGTCATAGAATGGAGGTTTGTGAAGTCATAGAATGGATGTGTGTGAATTCATAATGGAGGTGTGTGAAGTCACAGAATTGAGGTGTGTGAAGTCATAGAATGGATGTTTGTGAAGTAAGAATGAAGGTGTGTTAAGTCATAGAATGGAGGTGTGTGTAGGCACAGAATGGAGGTGTGTGAAGTCATAGAATTGAGCTGTTTGAAGTCAGAATGGAGGTGTGTGAAGTCGCAGAATGGAGGTGTGTGACCTCAGAATGGTGGTGTGTGAAGTCACAGAATGGAGGTGTGTTAAGTCACAGAACGGAGGTGTTTGAACTCAGAATGGAGGTGTGTGAAATCACAGAATGGAGGTGTGTGAAGTCATAGAATGGAGGTGTGTGAAATCATAGAATGGAGGTGTGGGAAGGCATAGAGTGGAGCTGTGTGAAGTCAGATTGGAGGTGTGCGAAGTCACAGAATGGAGGTGTGTGAAGTCATTGAATGGAGCTTGGTGAAGTCAGAATGGAGGTGTGTGAAGTCACAGAATTGAGGTGTGTGAACTCAGAACGGAGGTGTGTGAAGTCGCAGAATCTAGGTGTGTGAAGTCATAGAATGGAGGTGTGTGAAGTCATAATGGAGGTGTGTGAAGTCACAGAATTGAGGTGTGTGAAGTCACAGAATGGAGGTGTGTGAAGTCACAGAATGGAGGTGTGTGAAGTCACAGAATGGTGGTGTGTGAATTAATAGAATGGAGGTGTGAGAAATCATAGAATGAAGGTGTGTGAAGTCACAGAATGGAGGTGTGTGAAGTCACAGAAAGGAGGTGTTTGATGTCACAGAATGGAGGTGTGTGAACAAACAATGGAGGTGTGTGAAGTCACAGAATGGAGGTGCGTTAAGTGACAGAATGGAGGTTTGTGAACTCAGAATGGAGGTGTGTGAAGTCACACAATGGAGGTGAGGGAAGTCATAGAATGGAGTTGTGTGAAGTCACAGAATGGTGGTGTGTGAATTAATAGAATGGAGGTGTGAGAAATCATAGAATGAAGGTGTGTGAAGTCACAGAATGGAGGTGTGTGAAGTCACAGAATGGAGGTGTTTGAAGTCACAGAATGGAGGTGTGTGAACAAACAATGGAGGTGTGTGAAGTCAAAGAATGGAGGTGTGTGAAGTCATAGAATGGAATTGTGTGAAGTCATAGAATGGAGGTGTGTGAAGTCATAGAATGGAGGTGTGTGAAGTCAAAATGTGGGTATGTGAACCCATAAAATGGAGATGTGTGAAGTCAAGGAATGGAGGTGTGTGAAGTCCAAGAATATAGGTGTGTGAAGTCAAACAATGGTGGTGTGTGAAGTCACAGAATGGAGGTGTGTTAAGTCAAAGAATGGAAGTGTGAAGTCAAAATGGAGGTGTGTGAAGTCACAGAATGGAGGTGTGTGAAGTCACAGAATGAAGGTGTTTGAAGTCAAAATTGTGGTGTGTGAAGTCACAAATGGAGGTGTCTGAAGTCGGAATGCAGCTGTGTGAAGTCATAGAATGGAGGTGTGTGAAGTCAGAATGGAGGTGTGTGAACTCATAGAATGGAGTGTGTGAAGTCACAATGAGGCTGTGTGAAGTCATAGAATGGTGGTGTGTGAAGTCAAATTGGAGGTGTGTGAAATCACAGAATGGAGGTGTGTCAACTCAGAAATGACGTTTGTGAAGTCATAGAATGGAAGTGTGTGAAATCATAGAATGGAGGTGTGTGAAGTCAAAGAATTGAGGTTTGTGAAGTCAGAATGGAGGTGTGTGAAGTCAGGAGGGAGGTGGGTGAAGTCACAGAATGGACGTGTGGGAACTCAGAATGGAGGTGTGTGGTCACAGAACGGAGGTTTGTGAAGTCATAGAATGTAGGTGCGGGAAGTCATAGAATGGATGTTTCTGAAGTGAGAATGAAGGTGTATGAAGTCAAAGAATGGAGGTGTGTGAAGTCAAAATGGAGGTGTGTGAACTCATAGAATGGAGGTGTGTGAACTCATAGAATGGAGGTGTGTGAAGTCATGGAATGGAGGTGTGTGAAGTCAAAGAATGGAGGTGTGTGAAGTCAAACAATAAAGGTGTGTGAAGTCACAGAATGGAGGTGTGTGAACTCATAGAATGGAGGTGCATGAAGTCAAAGAATGGAGGTTGTTGAAGTCACCGAATGGAGGTGTGTGAAGTCATGGAATGGAGGTGTGTGAAGTCAGATGGAGTTGTGTGAAGTCATAGAATGGAGGTGTGTGATCATAGAATGGATGTTTGTGAAGTAAGAATGAAGGTGTGTTAAGTCATAGAATGGAGGTGTGTGAAGGCACAGAATGGAGGTGTGTGAAGTCATAGAATGGAGCTATGTGAAGTCATAACGGAGGTGTGTGAAGTCATAGAATGGAGGTGTGTGAAGTCATAGAATGGAGGTGTGTGAAGTCACAGAATTGATGTTTGTGAAGTCAGCATGGAGGTGTGTGAAGTTAGAATGGAGGTTTGTGAAGTCATAGAATGGAGGTGTGTGAAGTCATAGAATGTAGGTGTGTGAAGTCATAGAATGGAGGTGTGTGAAGTCACAAAATTGATGTTTGTGAATTCAGAATGGAGGTGTGTGAAGTCAAAAATGGACGTGTGTGAAGTCACAAATTGATGTTTGTGAAGTCAGAATGGAGGTGTGTGAAGTCAGAATGGAGGTGTGTGAAGTCATAGAATGGAGGTGTGTGAAGTCACAATGCACGTGTGTGAACTCATAGAATGGAGGTGTCTGAAGTCAGAATGGAATTCTGTGAAGTCATAGAATGGAGCTGTGTGAAGTCAGAATGGAGGTGTGTGAAGTCATATAATGGAGGTGTGTGAAGTGAGAATGGAGGTGTGTGAACTCATAGAATGGAGCTGTGTGAAGTCACAATGGAGGTGTGTGAAGTCATAGAATGGAGCTGTGTGAAGTCAGATTGGAGTTGTGTGAAGTCACAGAATGGAGGTGTGTGAACTCAGAATGGAGGTGTTTGAAGTCACAGAATGAAGGTGTGTGAAGTCATAGAATGGAGGTGTGTGAAGTCATAGAATGGATGTGTGTGAATTCATAATGGAGGTGTGTGAAGTCACAGAATTGAGGTGTGTGAAGTCACAGAATGGAGGTTTGTGAAGTCATAGAATGGAGGTGTGTGAAGTCATAGAATGGAGGTGTGTGAAGTAATAGAATGGATGTTTGTGACGTAAGAATGAAGGTGTGTGAAGTCACAGAATGGAGGTGTGTGAAGGCACAGAATGGAGATGTGTGAAGTCATAGAATTAAGCTGTTTGAAGTCAGAATGGAGGTGTGTGAAGTCACAGAATGGAGGTGTGTGAACTCAGAATGTTGGTGTGTGAAGTCACAGAATAGAGGTGTGTGAAATCACAGAATGGAGGTGTGTGAAGTCATAGAATGGAGGTGTGTGAAATCATAGAATGGAGGTGTGGGAAGGCATAGAGTGGAGCTGTGTGAAGTCAGATTGGAGGTGTGCGAAGTCACAGAATGGAGGTGTGTGAAGTCATTGAATGGAGCTGGGTGAATTCAGAATGGAGGTGTGTGAAGTCACAGAATGGAGGTGTGTGAACTCAGAATGGAGGTATGTGAAGTCACAGAATGAAGGTGTGTGAAGTCATAGAATGGAGGTGTGTGAAGTCATAGAATGGATGTGTGTGAATTCATAATGGAGGTGTGTGCAGTCACAGAATTGAGGTGTGTGAAGTCACAGAATGGAGGTTTGTGAAGTCATAGAATGGAAGTGTGTGAAGTCATAGAATGGAGGTGTGTGAAGTCATAGAATGGATGTTTGTGAAGTAAGAATGAAGGTGTGTTAAGTCATAGAATGGAGGTGTGTGTAGGCACAGAATGGAGGTGTGTGAAGTCATAGAATGGAGCTGTTTGAAGTCAGAATGGAGGTGTGTGATGTCACAGAATGGAGGTGTGTGAACTCAGAATGGTGGTGTGTGAAGTCACAGAATGGAGGTGTGTTAAGTCACAGAACGGAGGTGATTGAACTGAGAATGGAGGTGTGAGAAATCACAGAATGGAGGTGTGTGAAGTTATAGAATGGAGGTGTGTGAAATCATAGAATGGAGGTGTGGGAAGGCATAGAGTGGAGCTGTGTGAAGTCAGATTGGAGGTGTGTGAAGTCACAGAATTGAGGTGTGTGAACTCAGAACGGAGGTGTGTCAAGTCACAGAATCTAGGTGTGTGAAGTCATAGAATGGAGTTGTGTGAAGTCATAGAATGGAGGTGTGTGAAGTCATAATGGAGGTGTGTGAAGTCACAGAATTGAGGTGTGTGAAGTCACAGAATGGAGGTGTGTGAAGTCACAGAATGGAGGTGTGTGAAGTCAGAACGGAGGTGTGTGAAATCACAGAATGGAGGTGCGTTAAGTCACAGAATGGAGGTTTGTGTACTCAGAATGGAGGTGTGTGAAGTCACACAATGGAGGTGAGGGAAGTCATAGAATGGAGTTGTGTGAAGTCACAGAATGGTGGTGTGTGAATTAATAGAATGGAGGTGTGAGAAATCATAGAATGAACGTGTGTGAAGTCACAGAATGGAGGTGTGTGAAGTCACAGAATGGAGGTGTTTGAAGTCACAGAATGGAGGTGTGTGAACAAACAATGGAGGTGTGTGAAGTCAAAGAATGGAGGTGTGTGAAGTCATAGAATGGAATTGTGTGAAGTCATAGAATGGAGGTGTGTGAAGTCATAGAATGGAGGTGTGTGAAGTCAAAATGGGGGTATGTGAACTCATAAAATGGAGATGTGTGAAGTCAAGGAATGGAGGTGTGTGAAGTCCAAGAATATAGGTGTGTGAAGTCAAACAATGGTGGTGTGTGAAGTCAAAGAATGGAGGTGTGTTAAGTGAAAGAATGGAAGTGTGAAGTCAAAATGGAGGTGTGTGAAGTCACAGAGTGGAGGTGTGTGAAGTCACAGAATGAAGGTGTTTGAAGTCAAAATTGTGGTGTGTGAAGTCACAAATGGAGGTGTCTGAAGTCGGAATGCAGCTGTGTGAAGTCATAGAATGGAGGTGTGTGAAGTCAGAATGGAGGTGTGTGAACTCACAGAATGGAGTGTGTGAAGTCACAATGAGGCTGTGTGAAGTCATAGAATGGGGGTGTGTGAAGTCAAATTGGAGGTGTGTGAAATCACAGAATGGAGGTGTGTTAATTCACAGAACGGAGGTGTGTGAACTCAGAATGGAGGTTTGTGAAGTCCCAGAATGGAGGTGTGGGAAGTCATAGAATGGAGGTGTGAAGTCACAGAATGGAGATGTGTGAATTCATAGAATGGAGGTGTGTGAAGTCATAGAATGGAGGTGTGTGAAGTCATAGAATGGAGGTTTTTGATGTCACAGAATGGAAGTGTGTGAAGTCATAAAATGGAGGTGTGTGAAGTCAGAATGGAGGTGTGTGAAGTTATAGAATGGAGGTGTGTCAACTCAGAAAGGAGGTGTGTGAAGTCATAGAATGGAGGTGTGTGAACTCATAGAATGGAGGTGTGTGAAATCATAGAATGGAGTTGTGTTAAGTCACAGTATTGAGGTGTGTGAAGTCAGAATGGAGGTGTGTGAAGTCAGAATGGAGGTGGGTGAAGTCATAGAATGGAGGTGTGTGAATTCACAATGCATTTGTGTGAACTCATAGAATGGAGGTCAGTAAAATCACAATGTAGGTGTGTGAAATCACAGAATGTAGGTGTGTGAAGTCATAGAATGGAGGTGTGTGAAGTCACAGAATGGAGGTGTGTAAAGTCATATAATGGAGGTGTGTGAAGTCACAGAATGGAGGTGTGTGAAGTCAGAATGGAGTTGTGTGAAGTCATAGAATGGAGGTGTGTGAAGTCAGAATGGAGTTGTGTGAAGTCAGAATGGAGGTGTGTGAACTCATAGAATGGAGTGTGTGAAGTCACAATGAGGCTGTGTGAAGTTATAGAATGGGGGTGTGTGAAGTCAAATTGGAGGTGTGTGAAATCACAGAATGGAGGTGTGTCAACTCAGAAATGACGTGTGTGAAGTCATAGAATGGAGGTGTGTGAATTCATGGAATGGAAGTGTGTGAAATCAGAGAATGGAGGTGTGTGAAGTCAAAGAATTGAGGTTTGTGAAGTCAGAATGGAGGTGTGTGAAGTCATAGAATGGAGGTGTGTGAAGTCATAGAATGGAGGTGTGTGAAGTCAAAGAATGGAGGTGTGTGAAGTCAAACAATAAAGGTGTGTGAAGTCACAGAATGGAGGTGTGTGAACTCATAGAATGGAGGTGCATGAAGTAAAAAATGGAGGTGTGTGAAGTCATCGAATGGAGATGTGTGAAGTCATGGAATGGAGGTGTGTGAAGTCAGATGGAGTTGTGTGAAGTCATAGAATGGAGTTGTGTGGTCATAGAATGGATGTTTGTGAAGTAAGAATGAAGGTGTGTTAAGTCATAGAATGGAGGTGTGTGAAGGCACAGAATGGAGGTGTGTGAAGTCATACAATGGAGCTATGTGAAGTCATAATGGAGGTGTGTGAAGTCATAGAATGGAGGTGTGTGAAATCACAATGGAGGTGTGTGAAGTCAAAGAATGGAGGTGTGTGAAGTCATAGAAAGGAATTGTGTGAAGTCATAGAATGGAGATGTGTGAAGCCAGAATTGAGGTGTGTGACGTCACAGAATTGAGGTGTGTGAACTCAGAATGGAGGTGTGTGAAGTCACAGAATGGAGGTTTGTAAAGTCATAGAATGGAGGTGTGTGAAGTCATAATGGAGGTGTGTGAAGTCACAGAATTGAGGTGTGTGAAGTCACAGAATGGAGGTGTGTGAAGTCATAGAATGGAGGTGTGTGAAGTCATAACGGAGGTGTGTGAAGTCACAGAATGGAGGTGCGTTAAGTCACAGAATGGAGGTTTGTGAACTCAGAATGGAGGTGTATGAAGTCACACAATGGAGATGAGGGAAGTCATAGAATGGAGTTGTGTGAAGTCACAGAATGGTGGTGTGTGAATTAATAGAATGGAGGTGTGAGAAATCATAGAATGAAGGTGTGTGAAGTCACAGAATGGAGGTGTTTGAAGTCACAGAATGGAGATGTTTGAAGTCACAGAATGGAGGTATGTGAACAAACAATGGAGGTGTGTGAAGTCAAAGAATGGAGGTGTGTGAAGTCATAGAATGGAATTGTGTGAAGTCATAGAATGGAGGTGTGTGAAGTCATAGAATGGAGGTGTGTGAAGTCATAGAATGGATGTTTCTGAAGTAGAATGAAGGTGTGTGAAGTCATAGAATGGAGGTGTGTGAAGTCAAAATGGGGGTATGTGAACTCATAAAATGGAGATGTGTGAAGTCAAGGAATGGAGGTGTGTGAAGTCCAAGAATATAGGTGTGTGAAGTCAAACAATGGTGGTGTGTGAAGTCACAGAATGGAGGTGTGTGAAGTCAAAGAATGGAAGTGTGAAGTCAAAATTGAGGTGTGTGAAGTCACAGAAAGGAGGTGTGTGAAGTCACAGAATGAAGTTGTTTGAAGTCAAAATTGTGGTGTGTGAAGTCACAAATGGAGGTGTCTGAAGTCGGAATGCAGCTGTGTGAAGTCATAGATTGGAGGTGTGCGAAGTCAGAATGGAGGTGTGTGAACTCATAGAATGGAGTGTGTGAAGTCACAATGAGGCTGTGTGAAGTCATAGAATGGTGGTGTGTGAAGTCAAATTGGAGGTGTGTGAAATCACAGAATGGAGGTGTGTCAACTCAGAAATGACGTGTGTGAAGTCATAGAATGGAGGTGTGTGAATTCATAGAATGGAAGTGTGTGAAATCATAGAATGGAGGTGTGTGAAGTCAAAGAATTGAGGTTTGTGAAGTCAGAATGGAGGTGTGTGAAGTCAGGATGGAGGTGGGTGAAGTCACAGAATGGAGGTGTGGGAACTCAGAATGGAGGTGTGTGGTCACAGAACGGAGGTTTGTGAAGTCATAGAATGTAGGTGCGTGAAGTCATAGAATGGATGTTTCTGAAGTGAGAATGAAGGTGTATGAAGTCAAAGAATGGAGGTGTGTGAAGTCAAAATGGAGGTGTGTGAACTCATAGAATGGAGGTGTGTGAACTCATAGAATGGAGGTATGTGAAGTCATGGAATGGAGGTGTGTGAAGTCAAAGAATGGAGGTGTGTGAAGTCAAACAATAAAGGTGTGTGAAGTCACAGAATGGAGGTGTGTGAACTCATAGAATGGAGGTGCATGAAGTCAAAAATGGAGGTGTGTGAAGTCATCGAATGGAGATGTGTGAAGTCATGGAATGGAGGTGTGTGAAGTCAGATGGAGTTGTGTGAAGTCATAGAATGGAGGTGTGTGATCATAGAATGGATGTTTGTGAAGTAAGAATGAAGGTGTGTTAAGTCATAGAATGGAGGTGTGTGAAGGTACAGAATGGAGGTGTGTGAAGTCATAGAATGGAGCTATGTGAAGTCATAATGGAGGTGTGTGAAGTCATAGAATGGAGGTGTGTGAAATAACAATGGAGGTGTGTGAAGTCAAAAATGGAAGTGTGTGAAGTCATAGAAAGGAATTGTGTGAAGTCATAGAATGGAGATGTGTGAAGCCAGAATTGAGGGGTGTGACGTCACAGAATTGAGGTGTGTGAACTCAGAATGGAGGTGTGTGAAGTCACAGAATGGAGGTTTGTAAAGTCAAAGAATGGAGGTGTGTGAAGTCATAGAATGGATGTTTCTAAAATAGAATGAAGGTGTGTGAAGTCATAGAATGTAGGTGTGTGAAGTCAAAATGGAGGTGTGCGAACTCATAAAATGGAGATGTGTGAAGTCATGGAATGGAGGTGTGTGAAGTCCAAAAAGGGAGGTGTGTGAAGTCAAACCATGGTGGTGTGTGAAGTCACAGAATGGAGGTGTGTGAAGTCAAAGAATGGAAGTGTGTGAAGTCAAAATGGAGGTGTGTGAAGTCACAGAATGGAGGAGTGTGAAGTCACAGAATGGAGGTGTGTGAAGTCATAGAATGGAGGTGTGTGAAGTCACAGAATGGAGATTTGTGTAGTCACAGAATGGAGGTGTGTGAACTCAGAATGGAGGTGTGTGAAGTCACAGAATGTAGGTGTGTGAAGTCATAGAATGGAGGTTTGTGAAGTCATAGAATGGATGTGTGTGAATTCATAATGGAGGTGTGTGAAGTCACAGAATTGAGGTGTGTGAAGTCACAGAATGGAGGTTTGTGAAGTCATAGAATGGAAGTGTGGGAAGTCATAGAATGGAGGTGTGTGAAGTCATAGAATGGATGTTTGTGAAGTAAGAATGAAGGTGTGTTAAGTCATAGAATGGAGGTGTGTGTAGGCACAGAATGGAGGTGTGTGAAGTCATAGAATGGAGCTGTTTGAAGTCAGAATGGAGGTGTGTGAAGTCACACAATGGAGGTGTGTGACCTCAGAATGGTGGTGTGTGAAGTCACAGAATGGAGGTGTGTTAAGTCACAGAACGGAGGTGTTTGAACTCAGAATGGAGGTGTGTGAAATCACAGAATGGAGGTGTGTGAAGTCATAGAATGGAGGTGTGTGAAATCATAGAATGGAGGTGTGGGAAGGCATAGAGTGGAGCTGTGTGAAGTCAGATTGGAGGTGTGCGAAGTCACAGAATGGAGGTGTGTGAAGTCATTGAATGGAGCTTGGTGAAGTCAGAATGGAGGTGTGTGAAGTCACAGAATTGAGGTGTGTGAACTCAGAACGGAGGTGTGTGAAGTCACAGAATCTAGGTGTGTGAACTCATAGAATGGAGGTGTGTGAAGTCATAGAATGGAGGTGTGTGAAGTCATAATGGAGGTGTGTGAAGTCACAGAATTGAGGTGTGTGAAGTCACAGAATGGAGGTGTGTGAAGTCACAGAATGGAGGTGTGTGAAGTCACAGAATGGTGGTGTGTGAATTAATAGAATGGAGGTGTGAGAAATCATAGAATGAAGGTGTGTGAAGTCACAGAATGGAGGTGTGTGAAGTCACAGAATGGAGGTGTTTGAAGTCACAGAATGGAGGTGTGTGAACAAACAATGGAGGTGTGAAGTCACAGAATGGAGGTGCGTTAAGTGACAGAATGGAGGTTTGTGAACTCAGAATGGAGGTGTGTGAAGTCACACAATGGAGGTGAGGGAAGTCATAGAATGGAGTTGTGTGAAGGCACAGAATGGAGGTGTGTGAAGTCATACAATGGAGCTATGTGAAGTCATAATGGAGGTGTGTGAAGTCATAGAATGGAGGTGTGTGAAATCACAATGGAGGTGTGTGAAGTCAAAGAATGGAGGTGTGTGAAGTCATAGAAAGGAATTGTGTGAAGTCATAGAATGGAGATGTGTGAAGCCAGAATTGAGGTGTGTGACGTCACAGAATTGAGGTGTGTGAACTCAGAATGGAGGTGTGTGAAGTCACAGAATGGAGGTTTGTAAAGTCATAGAATGGAGGTGTGTGAAGTCATAATGGAGGTGTGTGAAGTCACAGAATTGAGGTGTGTGAAGTCACAGAATGGAGGTGTGTGAAGTCATAGAATGGAGGTGTGTGAAGTCATAACGGAGGTGTGTGAAGTCACAGAATGGAGGTGCGTTAAGTCACAGAATGGAGGTTTGTGAACTCAGAATGGAGGTGTATGAAGTCACACAATGGAGATGAGGGAAGTCATAGAATGGAGTTGTGTGAAGTCACAGAATGGTGGTGTGTGAATTAATAGAATGGAGGTGTGAGAAATCATAGAATGAAGGTGTGTGAAGTCACAGAGTGGAGGTGTTTGAAGTCACAGAATGGAGATGTTTGAAGTCACAGAATGGAGGTGTGTGAACAAACAATGGAGGTGTGTGAAGTCAAAGAATGGAGGTGTGTGAAGTCATAGAATGGAATTGTGTGAAGTCATAGAATGGAGGTGTGTGAAGTCATAGAATGGAGGTGTGTGAAGTCATAGAATGGATGTTTCTGAAGTAGAATGAAGGTGTGTGAAGTCATAGAATGGAGGTGTGTGAAGTCAAAATGGGGGTATGTGAACTCATAAAATGGAGATGTGTGAAGTCAAGGAATGGAGGTGTGTGAAGTCCAAGAATATAGGTGTGTGAGGTCAAACAATGGTGGTGTGTGAAGTCACAGAATGGAGGTGTGTGAAGTCAAAGAATGGAAGTGTGAAGTCAAAATTGAGGTGTGTGAAGTCACAGAAAGGAGGTGTGTGAAGTCACAGAATGAAGTTGTTTGAAGTCAAAATTGTGGTGTGTGAAGTCACAAATGGAGGTGTCTGAAGTCGGAATGCAGCTGTGTGAAGTCATAGATTGGAGGTGTGCGAAGTCAGAATGGAGGTGTGTGAACTCATAGAATGGAGTGTGTGAAGTCACAATGAGGCTGTGTGAAGTCATAGAATGGTGGTGTGTGAAGTCAAATTGGAGGTGTGTGAAATCACAGAATGGAGGTGTGTCAACTCAGAAATGACGTGTGTGAAGTCATAGAATGGAGGTGTGTGAATTCATAGAATGGAAGTGTGTGAAATCATAGAATGGAGGTGTGTGAAGTCAAAGAATTGAGGTTTGTGAAGTCAGAATGGAGGTGTGTGAAGTCAGGATGGAGGTGGGTGAAGTCACAGAATGGAGGTGTGGGAACTCAGAATGGAGGTGTGTGGTCACAGAACGGAGGTTTGTGAAGTCATAGAATGTAGGTGCGTGAAGTCATAGAATGGATGTTTCTGAAGTGAGAATGAAGGTGTATGAAGTCAAAGAATGGAGGTGTGTGAAGTCAAAATGGAGGTGTGTGAACTCATAGAATGGAGGTGTGTGAACTCATAGAATGGAGGTATGTGAAGTCATGGAATGGAGGTGTGTGAAGTCAAAGAATGGAGGTGTGTGAAGTCAAACAATAAAGGTGTGTGAAGTCACAGAATGGAGGTGTGTGAACTCATAGAATGGAGGTGCATGAAGTCAAAAATGGAGGTGTGTGAAGTCATCGAATGGAGATGGGTGAAGTCATGGAATGGAGGTGTGTGAAGTCAGATGGAGTTGTGTGAAGTCATAGAATGGAGGTGTGTGATTATAGAATGGATGTTTGTGAAGTAAGAATGAAGGTGTGTTAAGTCATAGAATGGAGGTGTGTGAAGGTACAGAATGGAGGTGTGTGAAGTCATAGAATGGAGCTATGTGAAGTCATAATGGAGGTGTGTGAAGTCATAGAATGGAGGTGTGTGAAATAACAATGGAGGTGTGTGAAGTCAAAAATGGAAGTGTGTGAAGTCATAGAAAGGAATTGTGTGAAGTCATAGAATGGAGATGTGTGAAGCCAGAATTGAGGGGTGTGACGTCACAGAATTGAGGTGTGTGAACTCAGAATGGAGGTGTGTGAAGTCACAGAATGGAGGTTTGTAAAGTCAAAGAATGGAGGTGTGTGAAGTCATAGAATGGATGTTTCTAAAATAGAATGAAGGTGTGTGAAGTCATAGAATGTAGGTGTGTGAAGTCAAAATGGAGGTGTGCGAACTCATAAAATGGAGATGTGTGAAGTCATGGAATGGAGGTGTGTGAAGTCCAAAAAGGGAGGTGTGTGAAGTCAAACCATGGTGGTGTGTGAAGTCACAGAATGGAGGTGTGTGAAGTCAAAGAATGGAAGTGTGTGAAGTCAAAATGGAGGTGTGTGAAGTCACAGAATGGAGGAGTGTGAAGTCACAGAATGGAGGTGTGTGAAGTCATAGAATGGAGGTGTGTGAAGTCACAGAATGGAGATTTGTGTAGTCACAGAATGGAGGTGTGTGAACTCAGAATGGAGGTGTGTGAAGTCACAGAATGTAGGTGTGTGAAGTCATAGAATGGAGGTTTGTGAAGTCATAGAATGGATGTGTGTGAATTCATAATGGAGGTGTGTGAAGTCACAGAATTGAGGTGTGTGAAGTCACAGAATGGAGGTTTGTGAAGTCATAGAATGGAAGTGTGGGAAGTCATAGAATGGAGGTGTGTGAAGTCATAGAATGGATGTTTGTGAAGTAAGAATGAAGGTGTGTTAAGTCATAGAATGGAGGTGTGTGTAGGCACAGAATGGAGGTGTGTGAAGTCATAGAATGGAGCTGTTTGAAGTCAGAATGGAGGTGTGTGAAGTCACACAATGGAGGTGTGTGACCTCAGAATGGTGGTGTGTGAAGTCACAGAATGGAGGTGTGTTAAGTCACAGAACGGAGGTGTTTGAACTCAGAATGGAGGTGTGTGAAATCACAGAATGGAGGTGTGTGAAGTCATAGAATGGAGGTGTGTGAAATCATAGAATGGAGGTGTGGGAAGGCATAGAGTGGAGCTGTGTGAAGTCAGATTGGAGGTGTGCGAAGTCACAGAATGGAGGTGTGTGAAGTCATTGAATGGAGCTTGGTGAAGTCAGAATGGAGGTGTGTGAAGTCACAGAATTGAGGTGTGTGAACTCAGAACGGAGGTGTGTGAAGTCACAGAATCTAGGTGTGTGAACTCATAGAATGGAGGTGTGTGAAGTCATAGAATGGAGGTGTGTGAAGTCATAATGGAGGTGTGTGAAGTCACAGAATTGAGGTGTGTGAAGTCACAGAATGGAGGTGTGTGAAGTCACAGAATGGAGGTGTGTGAAGTCACAGAATGGTGGTGTGTGAATTAATAGAATGGAGGTGTGAGAAATCATAGAATGAAGGTGTGTGAAGTCACAGAATGGAGGTGTGTGAAGTCACAGAATGGAGGTGTTTGAAGTCACAGAATGGAGGTGTGTGAACAAACAATGGAGGTGTGTGAAGTCACAGAATGGAGGTGCGTTAAGTGACAGAATGGAGGTTTGTGAACTCAGAATGGAGGTGTGTGAAGTCACACAATGGAGGTGAGGGAAGTCATAGAATGGAGTTGTGTGAAGTCACAGAATGGTGGTGTGTGAATTAATAGAATGGAGGTGTGAGAAATCATAGAATGAAGGTGTGTGAAGTCACAGAATGGAGGTGTGTGAAGTCACAGAATGGAGGTGTTTGAAGTCACAGAATGGAGGTGTGTGAACAAACAATGGAGGTGTGTGAAGTCAAAAATGGAGGTGTGTGAAGTCATAGAATGGAATTGTGTGAAGTCATAGAATGGAGGTGTGTGAAGTCATAGAATGGAGGTGTGTGAAGTCAAAATGTGGGTATGTGAACTCATAAAATGGAGATGTGTGAAGTCAAGGAATGGAGGTGTGTGAAGTCCAAGAATATAGGTGTGTGAAGTCAAACAATGGTGGTGTGTGAAGTCACAGAATAGAGGTGTGTTAAGTCAAAGAATGGAAGTGTGAAGTCAAAATGGAGGTGTGTGAAGTCACAGAATGGAGGTGTGTGAAGTCACAGAATGAAGGTGTTTAAAGTCAAAATTGTGGTGTGTGAAGTCACAAATGGAGGTGTCTGAAGTCGGAATGCAGCTGTGTGAAGTCATAGAATGGAGGTGTGTGAAGTCAGAATGGAGGTGTGTGAACTCATAGAATGGAGTGTGTGAAGTCACAATGAGGCTGTGTGAAGTCATAGAATGGGGGTGTGTGAAGTCAAATTGGAGGTGTGTGAAATCACAGAATGGAGGTGTGTCAACTCAGAAATGACGTTTGTGAAGTCATAGAATGGAGGTGTGTGAATTCATAGAATGGAAGTGTGTGAAATCATAGAATGGAGGTGTGTGAAGTCAAAGAATTGAGGTTTGTGAAGTCAGAATGGAGGTGTGTGAAGTCAGGATGGAGGTGGGTGAAGTCACAGAATGGACGTGTGGGAACTCAGAATGGAGGTGTGTAGTCACAGAACGGAGGTTTGTGAAGTCATAGAATGTAGGTGCGGGAAGTCATAGAATGGATGTTTCTGAAGTGAGAATGAAGGTGTATGAAGTCAAAGAATGGAGGTGTGTGAAGTCAAAATGGAGGTGTGTGAACTCATAGAATGGAGGTGTGTGAACTCATAGAATGGAGGTGTATGAAGTCATGGAATGGAGGTGTGTGAAGTCAAAGAATGGAGGTGTGTGAAGTCAAACAATAAAGGTGTGTGAGTCACAGAATGGAGGTGTGTGAACTCATAGAATGGAGGTGCATGAAGTCGAAGAATGGAGGTGTGTGAAGTCATCGAATGGTGGTGGGTGAAGTCATGGAATGGAGGTGTGTGAAGTCAGATGGAGTTGTGTGAAGTCATAGAATGGAGGTGTGTGATCATAGAATGGATGTTTGTGAAGTAAGAATGAAGGTGTGTTAAGTCATAGAATGGAGGTGTGTGAAGGTACAGAATGGAGGTGTGTGAAGTCATAGAATGGAGCTATGTGAAGTCATAATGGAGGTGTGTGAAGTCATAGAATGGAGGTGTGTGAAATAACAATGGAGGTGTGTGAAGTCAAAGAATGGAAGTGTGTGAAGTCATAGAAAGGAATTGTGTGAAGTCATAGAATGGAGATGTGTGAAGCCAGAATTGAGGGGTGTGACGTCACAGAATTAAGGTGTGTGAACTCAGAATGGAGGTGTGTGAAGTCACAGAATGGAGGTTTGTAAAGTCAAAGAATGGAGGTGTGTGAAGTCATAGAATGGATGTTTCTAAAATAGAATGAAGGTGTGTGAAGTCATAGAATGTAGGTGTGTGAAGTCAAAATGGAGGTGTGCGAACTCATAAAATGGAGATGTGTGAAGTCATGGAATGGAGGTGTGTGAAGTCCAAAAAGGGAGGTGTGTGAAGTCAAACCATGGTGGTGTATGAAGTCACAGAATGGAGGTGTGTGAAGTCAAAGAATGGAAGTGTGTGAAGTCAAAATTGAGGTGTGTGAAGTCACAGAATGGAGGAGTGTGAAGTCACAGAATGGAGGTGTGTGAAGTCATAGAATGGAGGTGTGTGAAGTCACAGAATGGAGATGTGTGTAGTCACAGAATGGAGGTGTGTGAACTCAGAATGGAGGTGTGTGAAGTCACAGAATGTAGGTGTGTGAAGTCATAGAATGGAGGTTTGTGAAGTCATAGAATGGATGTGTGTGAATTCATAATGGAGGTGTGTGAAGTCACAGATTGAGGTGTGTGAAGTCACAGAATGGAGGTTTGTGAAGTCATAGAATGGAAGTGTGTGAAGTCATAGAATGGAGGTGTGTGAAGTCATAGAATGGATGTTTGTGAAGTAAGAATGAAGGTGTGTTAAGTCATAGAATGGAGGTGTGTGTAGGCACAGAATGGAGGTGTGTGAAGTCATAGAATGGAGCTGTTTGAAGTCAGAATGGAGGTGTGTGAAGTCACAGAATGGAGGTGTGTGACCTCAGAATGGTGGTGTGTGAAGTCACAGAATGGAGGTGTGTTAAGTCACAGAACGGAGGTGTTTGAACTCAGAATGGAGGTGTGTGAAATCACAGAATGGAGGTGTGTGAAGTCATAGAATGGAGGTGTGTGAAATCATAGAATGGAGGTGTGGGAAGGCATAGAGTGGAGCTGTGTGAAGTCAGATTGGAGGTGTGCGAAGTCACAGAATGGAGGTGTGTGAAGTCATTGAATGGAGCTTGGTGAAGTCAGAATGGAGGTGTGTGAAGTCACAGAATTGAGGTGTGTGAACTCAGAACGGAGGTGTGTGAAGTCACAGAATCTAGGTGTGTGAAGTCATAGAATGGAGGTGTGTGAAGTCATAGAATGGAGGTGTGTGAAGTCATAATGGAGGTGTGTGAAGTCACAGAATTGAGGTGTGTGAAGTCACAGAATGGAGGTGTGTGAAGTCACAGAATGGAGGTGTGTGAAGTCACAGAATGGAGGTGTGTGAATTAATAGAATGGAGGTGTGAGAAATCATAGAATGAAGGTGTGTGAAGTCACAGAATGGAGGTGTGTGAAGTCACAGAATGGAGGTGTTTGAAGTCAAAGAATGGAGGTGTGTGAAGTCACAGAATTGATGTTTGTGAAGTCAGAATGGTGGTGTGTGAAGTCAGAATGAAGGTGTGTGAAGTCATAGAATGGAGGTGTGTGAAGTCACAATGCAGGTGTGTGAACTCATAGAATGGAGGTGTGTGAAGTCACAGAATTTAGGTGTGTGAAGTCATAGAATGGAGGTGTGTGAAGTCATAGAATGGAGGTGTGTGAAGTCATAGAATGGAGGTGTGTGAAGTCACAGAATGTAGGTTTGTGAAGTCATAGAATGGAGGTGGGTGAATTCATAAAATGGATGTTCCTGAAGTAAGAATGTAGGTGTGTGAAGTCATAGAATGGAGGTGTATGAAGTCAAAAAGGTGGTGTGTGAACTCATAGAATGGATGTGTGTGAACTGATAGAGTAGAGGTGTGTGAAGTCATGGAATGGAGGTGTGTGAAGTCAAAGAATGGAGGTGTGTGAAGTCAAACAATGGAGGTGTGCGAAGTCACAGAATGGAGGTGTGCGAATTCACAGAATGGAAGTGTGTGAAGTCAAAATGGAGGTGTGTGAAGTCACAGAATGGAGGTGTGTGAAGTCAAAATGGTGGTGTGTAACGTAACAAATGGAGGTGTGTGAAGTCACAGAATGTATGTGTGTGAACTCAAAATGGAGGTGTGTGAAGTCAAAGAATGGAGGTGTGAGAAGTCAAAGAATATAGGTGTGTGAAGTCATAGAATGGAGGTGTGTGAAGTCATAGAATGGAGGTGTGTGAAATCATAGAAGGAAGGTGTGTGAAGTCACGGAATGAAGGTGTGTTAATTCACAGAACGGAGGTGTGTGAACTCAGAATGGAGGTGTGTGAAGTCCCAGAATGGAGGTGTGGGAAGTCATAGAATGGAGGTGTGAAGTCACAGAATGGAGATGTGTGAATTCATAGAATGGAGGTGTGTGAAGTCATAGAATGGAGGTGTGTGAAGTCATAGAATGGAGGTTTTTGATGTCACAGAATGGAAGTGTGTGAAGTCATAAAATGGAGGTGTGTGAAGTCAGAATGGAGGTGTGTGAAGTTATAGAATGGAGGTGTGTCAACTCAGAAAGGAGGTGTGTGAAGTCATAGAATGGAGGTGTGTGAACTCATAGAATGGAGGTGTGTGAAATCATAGAATGGAGTTGTGTTAAGTCACAGTATTGAGGTGTGTGAAGTCAGAATGGAGGTGTGTGAAGTCAGAATGGAGGTGGGTGAAATCATAGAATGGAGGTGTGTGAATTCACAATGCATTTGTGTGAACTCATAGAATGGAGGTCAGTGAAATCACAATGTAGGTGTGTGAAATCACAGAATGTAGGTGTGTGAAGTCATAGAATGGAGGTGTGTGAAGTCACAGAATGGAGGTGTGTAAAGTCATATAATGGAGGTGTGTGAAGTCACAGAATGGAGGTGTGTGAAATCAGAATGGAGTTGTGTGAAGTCATAGAATGGAGGTGTGTGAAGTCAGAATGGAGGTGTGTGAAGTCATAGAATGGAGGTGTGTGAAGTCAGAATGGAGGTGTGTGAACTCATAGAATGAAGGTGCATGAAGACAAAGAATGGAGGTGTGTGAATTCATCGAATGGAGGTGTGTGAATTCATGGAATGCAGGTGTGTGAAGTCAGATGGAGTTGTGTGAAGTCATAGAATGGAGGTGTGTGAAGTCAGAATGGAGGTGTGTGAAGTAATAGAATGGAGGTGTGTGAAGTCACAATGCAGGTGTGCGAAGTCATAGAATGGAGGTGTGTGAGGTCATAGAATGCAGGTGTGTGAAGTCACAGAATGGAGGTGTGTGAAGTCGTAGAATGGAGGTGTGTGAAGTCACAGAATGGAGGTGTGTGCAGTCATACAATGGAGGTTTGTGAAGTCATAGAATTTAGGTATGTGAAGTCATAGAATGGAGGTGTGTGAAGTCACAGAATGGAGGTGTGTGAAATCACAAAATGGAGGTGTGTGAACTCAGAATGGAGGTGGGTGAAGTCACAGAATGGAGGTCTGTGAAGTCATAGAATGGAGGTGTGTGACGTCACACAATGGGGGTATGTGAAGTCATAGAATGGAGGTGTGTGAAGTCATAGAATGGAGGTGTGTGAAATCAGAATGGAGGTGTGTGAAATCACAGAATGGAGGTGTGTGAAGTCAGAATAAATGTGTGCGAAGTCATAGAATGGAGCTGTGTGAAGACAGAATGGAGCTGTGTGAAGTAATAGAATGGAGGTGAGTGAAGTCAGCATGGCGGTGTGTGAACTCATAGAAGGATGGTGTGTGAAGTCACAATGGAGGTGTGTGAAGTCATAGAATGGAGGTTTTTGAAGTCACAGAATAGAAGTGTGTGAAGTCATAAAATGGAGGTGTGTGAAGTCAGATTGGAGGTGTGTGAAGTCAGAATGGAGGTGTGTGAATCATAGAATGGAGGTGTGTGAATTCACAATGCATTTGTGTGAACTCATAGAATGGAGGTCTGTGAAGTCACAATGTAGGTGTGTGAAATCACAGAATGTAGGTGTGTGAAGTCATAGAATGGAGGTGTGTCAACTCAGAAAGGAGGTGTGTGAAGTCATAGAATGGAGGTGTGTGAACTCATAGAATGGAGGTGTGTGAAATCATAGAATGGAGTTGTGTTAAGTCACAGAATTGAGGTGTGTGAAGTCAGAATGGAGGTGTGTGAAGTCAGAATGGAGGTGTGTGAATCATAGAATGGAGGTGTGTGAATTCACAATGCATTTGTGTGAACTCATAGAATGGAGGTCTGTGAAGTCACAATGTAGGTGTGTGAAATCACAGAATGTAGGTGTGTGAAGTCATAGAATGGAGGTGTGTGAAGTCACAGAATGGAGGTGTGTAAAGTCATATAATGGAGGTGTATGAAGTCACAGAATGGAGGTGTGTGAAGTCAGAATGGAGTTGTGTGAAGCCATAGAATGGAGGTGTGTGAAGTCAGAATGGAGGTGTGTGAACTCATAGAATGGAGTGTGTGAAGTCACAATGGGGGTGTGTGAAGTCATATAATGGGGGTGTGTGAAGTCAAATTGGAGGTGTGTGAAATCACAGAATGGAGGTGTGTCAACTCAGAAATGAGGTGTGTGAATTCACAATGCATTTGTGTGAACTCATAGAATGGAGGTCTGTGAAGTCACAATGTAGGTGTGTGACGTCACAGTATGGAGGTGTGTGAAGTCATAGAATGGAGGTGTGTGAAGTCACAGAATGGAGGTGTGTGAAGTAATAGAATGGAGGTGTGTCAAGTCACAGACTGAAGGTGTGTGAAGTCACAGAATAGGGGTGTGTGAACTCAGAATGGAGGTGTGTGAAGTCACACAATGGAGGTGTGTGAAGTCATAGAATGGATGTTTCTGAAGGAAGAATGAAGGTGTGTGAAGTCATAGAATGGAGGTGTGTGAAGTCAAAATGGTGATATGTGAACTCATAGAATGGAGGTGCGTGAACTCATGGAACGGAGGTGTGTGAAGTCATGGAATGGAGGTGTGCGAAGTCAAAGAATGGAGGTATGTGAATTCAAAAAATAGAGGTGAGTGAAGTCACAGAATGGAGGTGTGTGAAGTCACAGAATGGAGGTGTGTGAAGTGACAGAATGCAGGTGTGTGAATTCACAACGGAGGTGTGTGAAGTCACAGAATGGAGGTGTGTGAAGTCATAGAATGGAAGTGTGTGAAGTAATAGAATGGAGGTGTGTGAAGTCAGAATGGAGATGTGTGAAGTTACAGAATGGAATTTTGTGAAATCATAGAATGGAGGTGTGTGAAATCATAGAATGGATGATTCTGAAGAAAAAATGAAGGTGTGTGAAGTCATAGAATGGAGGTGTGTGAAGTCACAATGTAGGTGTGTACTCATAGAATGGTGGTGTGTAATCTCATAGAATGACGGTGTGTGAAGTCATGGAATGGAGGTGTGTGAAGTCACAGAATGGAGGTGTGTGAAGTCAAAGAACGGAAGTGTGTGAAGTCAAAATGGATATGTGTGAAGTCACAGAATGGAGGTGTGTGAAGTCACAGAATGGAGGTGTGTGAAGTCAAAATTGTGGAGTGTGAAGGCACAAATGGAGGTGTGAAGTCAGAATTTAGCTGTGTGAAGTCATAGAATGGTGGTGTGTGAAGCCAGAATGGAGGTGTGTGAACTCATAGAATGGAGGTGTGTGAAGTAACAATGGAGGTGTGTGAAGTCATAGAAAGGAGGTGTGTGAAGTCAGATTGGAGGTGTGTGAAATCACAGAATGGAGGTTTGTCAACTCAGAAATGAGGTGTGTGAATTCATAGAATTTAGGTGTGTGAAGTCATAGAATGGAAGTGTGTGAAATCGTAGAATGGAGGTGTGTGAAGTCACAGAACTGAGTCGTGTGAAGTCAAAATGGAGGTGTGTGAAGTCAGAATGTTGGTGGGTAAAGTCATAGAATGGACGTGTGTGAAGTCACAATGCATGTGTGTGAACACATAGAATGGAGGTGTGAAGTCACAATGTAGGTGTGTTAAGTTATAGAATGGAGGGGTGTGAAGTCATAGAATGGAGGTGTGTGAAGTCACAGACTGGAGGTGTGTGAAATCATAGAATGGAGGTGTGTGAAGTCACAGAATGGAGGTGTGTGAAGTCATAGAATGGAGGTGTGTGAAGTCATAGAATGGAGGTGTGTAAAGTCACAGAATGGAGGTGTGTGAAGTTATAGAATGGAGGTGTGTGAAGTCACAGAATGGAGGTGTGTAAAATCATAGAATGGACGTGTGTGAAGTCATAGAATGGAGGAGTGTGAAGTCATAGAATGGAGGTGTGTGATGTCACAGAATGGAGGGGTGTGAAGTCACTGATTGGAGGTGTGTGAACCCAGAATGGAGGTGTGTGAAGTCACAGAATGGAGGTGTGTGAAGTCATAGAATGGAGGTATATGACGTCACAGAATGGATGTGTGTTAAGTCACAGAATGGAGCTGTGGAAGTCATAGAATGGAGGTTTGTGAAGTCACAGAATGGAGGTGTGTGAAGTCACAGAATGGAGGTGTGTGAAGTCACAGAAAGGAAGTGTGTGAAGTCATAGAATGGAGGTGTGTGAAGTCAGAATGGAGGTGTGTGAAGTCAGAGAATGGAGGTGTGTGACCTCAAAATGAAGGTGTGTGAGGTCACAGAACGGAGGTTTGTTAAGTCATAGAATGGAGGTGTGTGAAGTCATAGAATGGATGATTCTGAAGTAATAATGATGGTGTGTGAAGTCATAGAATGGAGGTGTGTGAAGTCACAGTGTAGGTGTGTGAACTCATAGAATGGTGGTGTGTAATCTCATAGAATGGAGGTGTGTGAAGTCATGGAATGGAGGTGTGTGAAGTCACAGAATGGAGGTGTGTGAAGTCATGGAATGGAAGTGTGTGAAGTCAAAATGGATGTGTGTGAAGTCACAGAATGGAGGTGTGTGAAGTCACAGAATGGAGGTTTGTGAAGTCAAAATGGTGGAGTGTGAAGTCACAAATGGAGGTGTGAACTCAGAATTTAGCTGTGTGAAGTCATAGAATGGTGGTGTGTGAATTCAGAATGGAGGTGTGTGAACTCATAGAATGGAGGTGTGTGAAGTCACAATGGAGGTGTGTGAAGTCATAGAATGGAGGTGTGTGAAGTCAGATTGGAGGTGTGTGAAGTCACAGAAAGGAGGTGTTTGAAGTCATAGAATGGAAGTGTGTGAAGTCATAGAATGGAGGTGTGTGAAGTCAGATTGGAGGTGTGTGAAATCACAGAATGGAGGTGTGTCAACTCAGAAATGAGGTGTGTGAAGTCATTGAATCTAGGTGTGTGAAGTCATAGAATGGAAGTGTGTGAAATCATAGAATGGAGGTGTGTGAAGGCACAGAACTGAGGCGTGTGAAGTCAATATGGAGGTGTGCGAAGTCACAATATAGGTGTGTTAAGTTATAGAATGGAGGTGTGTGAAGTCATAGAATGGAGGTGTGTGAAGTCACAGAATGGAGGTGTGTGAAGTCAGAATAGATGTGTGCAAAGTCATAGAATGGAGCTGTGTGAAGTCATAGTGGAGCTGTGTGAAGTCATAGAATGGAGGTGAGTGAAGTCAGAATGGCGGTGTGTGAACTCATAGAATGATGGTGTGTGAAGTCAAAATGGAGGTGTGTGAAGTCATAGAATGGAGGTTTTTGAAGTCACATAGTGGAGGTGTGTGAGGTCATTGAATGGAGGTGTGTGAAGTCAGATTGGAGGTGTGTGAAGTCATAGAATGGAGGTGTGTAAACTCAGAAAGGAGGTGTGTGAAGTCATAGAATGGAGGTGTGTGAAGTCATAGAATGGAGGGGTGTGAAATCATAGAATGGAGTTGTGTGAAGTCACAGAATTGAGGTGTGTGAAGTCAGAATTGATGTGTGTGAAGTCAGAATGGAGTTGTGTGAAGTCATAGAATTGAGGTGTGTGAATTCACAATGCATTTGTGTGAACTCATAGAATGGAGGTCTGTGAAGTCACAATGTAGGTGTGTGAAGTCACAGAATGGAGGTGTGTAAAGTCATAGAATGGAGGTGTGTGAAGTCACAGAATGGAGGTGTGGGAAGTCATATATTGGAGGTTTGTGAAGTCATAGAATGGAGGTGTGTGAAGTAATAGAATGGAGGAGTGTCAAGTCACAGATTGAAGGTGTGTGAAGTCACAGAATGGGGGTGTATGAACTCAGAATGGAGGTGTGTGAAGTCACAGAATGGAGGTGTGTGAAGTCAAAATTGTGGTGTGTGAACTCATAGAATGGAGGTGTGTGAACTCATGGTATGGAGGTGTGTGAAGTCATGGAATGGAGGTGTGTGAAGTCAAAGAATGGAGGTATGTGAATTCAAAAAATGGAGGTGTGTGAAGTCACAGAATGGAGGTGTGTGAAGTGACAGAATGCAGGTGTGTGAACTCACAATGGAGGTGTGTGAAGTCACAGAAAGGAGGTGTGTGAAGTCATAGAATGGAAGTGTGTGAAGTCATAGAATGGAGGTGTGTGAAGTCAGAATGGAGGTGTGTGAAGTCACAGAATGGAATTTTGTGAAATCATAGAATGGAGGTGTGTGAAGTCATAGAATGGATGATTCTGAAGAAAAAATGATGGTGTGTGAAGTCATAGAATGGAGGTGTGTGAAGTCACAATGTAGGTGTGTGAACTCATAGAATGGTGGTGTGTAATCTCATAGCATGGAGGTGTGTGAAGTCATGGAATGGAGGTGTGTGAAGTCACAGAATGGAGGTGTGTGAAGTCAAAGAATGGAGGTGTGTGAAGTCAGAATGGAGGTGTGTGAACACATAGAATGGAGGTGTGTGAAGTCACAATGGAGGTGTGTGAAGTCATAGAATGGAGGTGTGTGAAGTCAGATTGGAGGTGTGTGAAATCACAGAATGGAGGTGTGTCAAATCAGAAATGAGGTGTGTGAAGTCATAGAATCTAGGTGTGTGAAGTCATAGAATGGAAGTGTGTGAAATCCTAGAATGGAGGTGTGTAAAGTCACAGAACTGAGGCGTGTGAAGTCAACATGTAGGTGTGTGAAGTCAGAATGTTGGTGGGTGAAGTCATAGAATGGAGGTGTGTGAAGTCACAATGCAGGTGTGTGAACTCATAGAATGGAGGTGTGAAGTCACAATGTACGTGTGTTAAGTTATAGAATGGAGGGGTGTGAAGTCACAGAATGGAGGTGTGTGAAATCATACAATGGAGGCGTGTGAAGTCACAGAATGGAGGTGTGTGAAGTCATAGAATGGAGGTGTGTGAAGTCATAGAATGGAGGTGTGTGAAGTCACAGAATGGAGGTGTGTGAAGTTATAGAATGGAGGTGTGTGAAGTCACAGAATGGAGGTGTGTAAAATCATAGAATGGACGTGTGTGAAGTCATAGAATGGAGGTGTGTGAAGTCATAGAATGGAGGTGTGTGAAGTCACAGAATGGAGGGGTGTGAAGTCACAGATTGGAGGTGTGTGAACCCAGAATGGAGGTGTGTGAAATCACAGAATGGAGGTGTGTGAAGTCATAGAATGGAGGTGTATGCAGTCACAGAATGGATGTGTGTTAAGTCACAGAATGGAGGTGTGTGAAGTCAGAATGGAGGTGTGTGAAGTCACAGAATGGTGGTGTGTGACCTCAAAATGAAGGTGTGTGAGGTCACAAAACGGAGGTTTGTGAAGTCATAGAATGGTGCTGTGTGAAGTCATAGAATGGATGATTCTGAAGTAATAATGAAGGTGTGTGAAGTCATAGAATGGAGGTGTGTGAAGGCAAAATGTAGGTGTGTGAACTCATAGAATGGTGGTGTGTAATCTCATAGAATGGAGGTGTGTGAAGTCATGGCATGGAGGTGTGTGAAGTCACAGAATGGAGGTGTGTGAAGTCAAAGAATGGAAGTGTGTGAAGTCACAGAATGGAGGTGTGTGAAGTAACAGAATGTAGGTGTGTGAAGTCAAAATTGTGGACTGTGAAGTCACAAATGGAGGTGTGAAGTCAGAATTTAGCTGTGTGAAGTCATAGAATGGAGGTGTGAAGTCAGAATGGAGGTGTGTGAACTCATAGAATGGAGGTGTGTGAAGTCACAATGGAGGTGTGTGAAGTCATAGAATGGAGGTGTGTGATGTCATAGAATGGAGGTGTGTGAAGTCATAGAATGGAGGTGTGTGAAGTCACAAAATGGAGGTGTGTGAAGTTATAGAATGGAGGTGTGTGAAGTCACAGAATGGAGGTGTGAAAAATCATAGAATGGACGTGTGTGAAGTCATAGAATGGAGGTGTGTGAAGTCACAGAATGGAGGTGTATGAAATCATAGAATGGTGGTGTGTGAAGTCACAGAATGGAGATGTGTGAAGTCATAGAATGGAGGTGTGTGATGTCATAGAATGGAGGTGTGTGAAGTCATAGAATGGAGGTGTGTGAAGTCACAAAATGGAGGTGTGTGAAGTTATAGAATGGAGGTGTGTGATGTCACAGAATAGAGGTGTGAAAAATCATAGAATGGGCGTGTGTGAAGTCATAGAATGGAGGTGTGTGAAGTCATAGAATGGAGGTTTGTGAAGTCACAATGCATGTGTGTGAACTCACAGAATGGAGGTGTGAAGTCACAATGTAGGTATGTTAAGTTATAGAATGGAGGTGTGTGAAGTCATAGAATGGAGGTGTGTAAAGTCACAGAATGGAGGTGTGTGAAATCATAGAATGGAGGTGTGTGAAGTCACAGAATGGAGGTGTGTGAAGTCATAGAATGGAGGTGTGTGAAGGCATAGAATGGAGGTGTGTGAAGTCACAGAATGGAGGTGTGTGAAGTTATAGAATGGAGGTGTGTGAAGTCACAGAATGGAGGTGTGTAAAATCATAGAATGGACGTTTGTGAAGTCATAGAATGGAGGTGTGTGAAGTCATAGAATGGATGATTCTGAAGTAATAATGAAGGTGGGTGAAGTCATAGAATGGAGGTGTGTGAAGTCACAATGTAGGTGTGTGAACTCATATAATGGTGGTGTGTAATCTCATAGAATGGAGGTGTGAGAAGTCATGGAATTGAGGTGTGTGAAGTCACAGAATGGAGGTGTGTGAAGTCATAGAATGGAAGTGTGTGAAGTCAAAATGGATGTGTGTGAAGTCACAGAATGGAGGTGTGTGAAGTCACAGAATGGAGGTGTGTGAAGGCAAAATTGTGGAGTGTGAAGTCACAAATGGAGGTGTGAAGTCAGAATTTAGCTGTGTGAAGTCATAGAATCGAGGTGTGTGAAGTCAGAATGGAGGTGTGTGAACTCATAGAATGGAGGTGTGTGAAGTCACAATGGAGGTGTGTGAAGTCATAGAATGGAGGTGTGTGAAGTCAGATTGGAGGTGTGTGAAATCACAGAATGGAGGTGTGTCAAGTCAGAAATGACGTGTGTGAAGTCACAGAATCTAGGTGTGTGAAGTCATAGAATGGAAGTGTGTGAAATCATCGAATGGAGGTGTGTGAAGGCACAGAACTGAGGCGTGTGAAGTCAAAATGGAGGTGTGTGAAGTCGGAATGTTGGTGGGTGAAGTCATAGAATGGAGGTGTGTGAAGTCCCAATGCAAGTGTGTGAACTCATAGAATGGAGGTGTGTGAAGTCACAATATAGGTGTGTTAAGTTATAGAATGGAGGTGTGTGAAGTCATAGAATGGAGGTGTGTGAAGTCACAGAATGGAGGTGTGTGAAGTCAGAATAGATGTGTGCGAAGTCATAGAATGGAGCTGTGTGAAGTCAGATTGGAGGTGTGTGAAGTCATAGAATGGAGGTGTGTGAAGTCAGATTGGAGGTGTGTGAAGTCATAGAATGGAGGTGTGTCAACTCAGAAAGGAGGTGTGTGAAGTCATAGAATGGAGGTGTGTGAAGTCATAGAATGGAGGGGTGTGAAATCATAGAATGGAGTTGTGTGAAGTCACAATTCATTTGTGTGAACTCATAGAATGGAGGTCTGTGAAGTCACAATGTAGGTGTATGAAGTCACAGAATGGAGGTGTGTGAAGCAATAGAATGGAGGTGTGTCAAGTCACAGATTGAAGGTGTGTGAAGTCACAGAATGGGGTTGTGTGAACTCAGAATGGAGGTGTGTGGAGTCACAGAATGGAGGTGTGTGAAGTCATAGAATGGATGTTTCTGAAGTAAGAATGAAGGTGTGTGAAGTCATAGAATGGAGGTGTGTGAATTCATGGAATGGAGGTGTGTGAAGTCATGGAATGGAGGTGTGTGAAGTCAAAGAATGGAAGTATGTGAATTCAAAAAATGGAGGTGAGTGAAGTCACAGAATGGAGGTGTGTGAAGTCAAAGAATGGAGGTGTGTGAAGTGACAGAATGCAGGTGTGTGAACTCACAATGGAGGTGTGTGAAGTCACAGAAAGGAGGTGTGTGAAGTCATAGAATGGAAGTGTGTGAAGTCATAGAATGGAGGTGTGTGAAGTCAGAATGGAGGTGTGTGAAGTCACAGGATGGAATTTTGTGAAATCATAGAATGGAGGTGTGTGAAGTCATAGAATGGATGATTCTGAAGAAAAAATGAAGGTGTGTGAAGTCATAGAATGGAGGTGTGTGAAGTCACAATGTAGGTGTGTGAACTCATAGAATGGTGGTGTGTAATCTCATAGAATGGAGGTGTGTGAAGTCATGGAATGGAGGTGTGTGAAGTCACAGAATGGAGGTGTGTGAAGTCAAAGAATGGAAGTGTGTGAAGTCAAAATGGATGTGTGTGAAGTCACAGAATGGAGGTGTGTGAAGTCACAGAATGGAGGTGTGTTAAGTCAAAATTGTGGAGTGTGAAGTCACAAATGGAGGTGTGAAGTCAGAATTTAGCTGTGTGAAGTCATAGAATGGAGGTGTGTGAAGTCAGAATGGAGGTGTGTGAACTCATAGAATGGAGGTGTGTGAAGTCACAATGGAGATGTGTGAAGTCATAGAATGGAGGAGTGTGATGTCAGATTGGAGGTGTGTGAAATCACAGAATGGATGTGTGTCAACTCAGAAATGAGGTGTGTGAAGTCATAGAATCTAGGTGTGTGAAGTCATAGAATGGAAGTGTGTGAAATCATAGAATGGAGGTGTGTGAAGTCACAGAACTGAGGCGTGTGAAGTCAAAATGGAGGTGTGTGAAGTCACAATGCAGGTGTGTGAACTCATAGAATGGAGGTGTGAAGTCACAATGTAGGAGTGCTAAGTTAAAGAATGGAGGTGTGTGAAGTCATAGAATGGAGGTGTGTGAAGTCACAGAATGGAGGTGTGTGAAGTTATAGAATGGAGGTGTTTGAAGTCACAGAATGGAGGTGTGTGAAGTCACAGAATGGAGGTGTGTGAAGTTATAGAATGGAGGTGTGTGAAATCACAGAATGGAGGTGTGTAAAATCATAGAATGGACCTGTGTGAAGTCAAAGAATGGAGGTGTGTGAAGTCATAGAATGGAGGTGTATGAAGTCACAGAATGGATGTGTGTTAAGTACCGGAATGGAGGTGTGTGAACTCAGAATGGAGGTGTGTGAAGTCACAGAATGGAGGTGTGTGACGTCAAAATGAAGGTGTGGGAGGTCACAGAACGGAGGTTTTTGAAGTCATACAATGGAGGTGTGTGAAGTCATAGAATGGATGATTCTGAAGTAATAATGAAGGTGTGTGTAGTCATAGAATGGAGGTGTGTGAAGTCACAATGTAGGTGTGTGAAGTCATAGAATGGAGGTGTGTGAAGTCACAATATAGGTGTGTTAAGTTATAGAATGGAGGTGTGTGAAGTCATAGAATGGAGGTGTGTGAAGTCACAGAATGGAGGTGTATGAAATCATAGAATGGTGGTGTGTGAAGTCACAGAATGGAGATGTGTGAAGTCATAGAATGGAGGTGTGTGATGTCATAGAATGGAGGTGTGTGAAGTCATAGAATGGAGGTGTGTGAAGTCACAAAATGGAGGTGTGTGAAGTTATAGAATCGAGGTGTGTGAAGTCACAGAATGGAGGTGTGTAAAATCACAGAATGGACGTGTGTGAAGTCACAGAATGGAGGTGTGTGAAGTCATAGAATGGAGGTGTGTGAAGTCACAATGCATGTGTGTGAACTCACAGAATGGAGGTGTGAAGTCACAATGAAAGTGTGTTAAGTTATAGAATGGAGGTGTGTGAAGTCATAGAATGGAGGTGTGTGAAGTCACAGAATGGAGGTGTGTGAAATCATAGAATGGAGGTGTGTGAAGTCACAGAATGGAGGTGTGTGAAGTCATAGAACGGATGTGTGTGAAGTAATAGAATGGAGGTGTGTGAAGTCACAGAATGGAGGTGTGTGAAGTTATAGAATGGAGGTGTGTGAAGTCACAGAATGGAGGTGTGTAAAATCATAGAATGGACGTGTGTGAAGTCATAGAATGGAGGTGTGTGAAGTCATAGAATGTATGATTCTGAAGTAATAATGAAGGTGTGTGAAGTCATAGAATGGAGGTGTGTGAAGTCACAATGTAGGTGTGTGAACTCATATAATGGTGGTGTGTAATCTCATAGAATGGAGGTTTGAGAAGTCATGGAATGGAGGTGTGTGAAGTCACAGAATGGAGGTGTGTGAAGTCAGAATTTAGCTGTGTGAAGTCATAGAATGGTGGTGTGTGAAGTCAGAATGGAGGTGTGTGAACTCATAGAATGGAGGTGTGTGAAGTCACAATGGAGGTGTGTGAAGTCATAGAAAGGAGGTGTGTGAAGTCAGATTGGAGGTGTGTGAAATCACAGAAAGGAGGTGTTTGAAGTCATAGAATGGAAGTGTGTGAAGTCACAGAACTGAGGCGTGTGAAGTCAAAATGGAGGTGTGTGAAGTCACAATGCAGGTGTGTGAACTCATAGAATGGAGGTGTGAAGTCACAATGTAGGAGTGCTAAGTTAAAGAATGGAGGTGTGTGAAGTCATAGAATGGAGGTGTGTGAAGTCACAGAATGGAGGTGTGTGAAGTTATAGAATGGAGGTGTTTGAAGTCACAGAATGGAGGTGTGTGAAGTCACAGAATGGAGGTGTGTGAAGTTATAGAATGGAGGTGTGTGAAATCACAGAATGGAGGTGTGTAAAATCATAGAATGGACCTGTGTGAAGTCAAAGAATGGAGGTGTGTGAAGTCATAGAATGGAGGTGTATGAAGTCACAGAATGGATGTGTGTTAAGTACCGGAATGGAGGTGTGTGAACTCAGAATGGAGGTGTGTGAAGTCACAGAATGGAGGTGTGTGACGTCAAAATGAAGGTGTGGGAGGTCACAGAACGGAGGTTTTTGAAGTCATACAATGGAGGTGTGTGAAGTCATAGAATGGATGATTCTGAAGTAATAATGAAGGTGTGTGTAGTCATAGAATGGAGGTGTGTGAAGTCACAATGTAGGTGTGTGAAGTCATAGAATGGAGGTGTGTGAAGTCACAATATAGGTGTGTTAAGTTATAGAATGGAGGTGTGTGAAGTCATAGAATGGAGGTGTGTGAAGTCACAGAATGGAGGTGTATGAAATCATAGAATGGTGGTGTGTGAAGTCACAGAATGGAGATGTGTGAAGTCATAGAATGGAGGTGTGTGATGTCATAGAATGGAGGTGTGTGAAGTCATAGAATGGAGGTGTGTGAAGTCACAAAATGGAGGTGTGTGAAGTTATAGAATCGAGGTGTGTGAA